>MJUU01034166.1:20912-32122 GCA_002080025.1 Modiolus philippinarum
ACTGAGATCTGAACTCGGACGTAAACTTGAATGTAAGTCATTCAAGCGGAAAATATAGGTCAAAGAGACCCAATTTTCTTGGAGGCTGTGAGATAGCCCAAGATGCATCTGTATACAGAGTTTGGTGATCCTACCCTTCATAGCTACCAAGATATATACCTAAATGCGGACGCGGACGTAGACTCGGACGCCTGGGGTACTCCAACAGTCCTCCTCAACTTGTTGAGGCGGACTAAAAATTCAACAGAAATCTTTTTCATACCATCTTTACTTTGTAAATTCGAAATTTGCATCCTGTAATTAAGATTGGTAAAGATAATGCCTGTAGTTTTAAGTCATCAGTTAATAAAGGTGTCATAAAATGGTATTTTTCATATTAATCCTGTATAATGTCCTCATACAGTTGTATTGGGTTTCAATCACCTGTATTGGCCCTTGGCCAATATAGGTGACCTCACCCCAATACAACTGTACTTGGACATTATACAGAATAAATATGAAAATACCCATTTAATAACACTATAATACAATACCTTGCATGCCTGTCATGTAATACTAGACTATACAATACCTTGCATGCCTTTCCACAGCCCAGGTAACTGCTAAAGCTGCACACATGGCATATAATACAAGACTTTTAATCTCTGGCGTGTGTTTACAACATGGCATATGTGGTAATCTGTAAAATACAATAATTGTACATATATAGAGAAACTTGTTCAAATTGAACCAACTTGTCTAAACCAAACATGCGGCAAGATTCAATACAAATACATGTACACAGAACAGCTGTTTGAATATCCAGACTGATATTCTATTTTCGAAATATAACCCTAATTCGACCACCAATGTATACCAGAGTTCATATTACAAACAAAACATCATTTTTTAACATCTAGACTGTCTAAAATGTACAAAACATTCAATTGTACTAATGTTTGTTACAAACATATTTTACTGTAATTTTGAGGTATTATTCCTTAAATGTACACAGGTCCCTTTCTCTTTTTCATCACCATAGTTTTTATGTAATTTCTATGAAATATAGTCCCTTTATACAGGTATTATTGCCTGAATTTAGCATGGTTCAAATGTTGAGATTTACATAATTCATAACAGTGAATCTGAAAGCTATTAAACATGCAATATGCTCTCATCATGAAATTGTTTTGTGACTATTGTGCAATTTTCTTGGCTTTGGCAAAGACTATTTTGTCTCATTTGATACCTTTTGTGCAATATCCTCTGAATCAATGACAACTTTTTGGTGGCCTTCTAGCTTTCTTTTCCCGAAGTTATTGTTAATTCATTTTCTGCATATGCGCATTTCAACAACTTATGTCTCATCAGTGCAGATCAAACCAAAACATTTTGAAGTCATTAACCAAAAAGGCTGGTTGGAATATGACTTAATAGTTTTGAAAGAGTACCACATTATCAAGCTTATACTAAAACAGAGTCCCATAGTTTACTCCAACTCAAAGGCAAAGCCTATGGAAGTAACACAGATCAAAAGCCAGTTTGATCATCTCGTTAAGGATGTTCGCTGGTCAATTCTAAAATAACAACGGATATCAAATAAATGTGATTTTTTGTTAGAAAATTGAAAAAGAAATAAATAAAGCCGAAAAAATTGATAGGTTACCGATGATATTTTTAAGATACAAGTGTTTCAAAAAATGGCGGGAAACTGAACTCCTCTGCATTTTTCATAGGTTTATAATGGGCAATGTTTATCCAATAATAAATATGACAAAATAACACCAGTTGAATAAAATTTTGTCAGAATGCTCCCAAAGATATACAAAATGAAATTAATGGAAAAAATTAACGGGTCACCGGGCAAAATATTATAAAGCTTTTTAATGGAGAAAACCAGAGAAGTCCGAAAATCTGACAGATATGCATAAACATGACAAGCGAACATCCTTAAAAGGAGAAAAAAATAAACAGTCCAACTTCTATGGCTCAAACCCCAGAGGGACAGATGTAAAAATTTCAAGCTAGAGGAGTGGTCGAGCTATGTTTAAACTTGAACAAAGGGACCTGAAAAAAGGTTCAAGACATCCATGGTGTCCGAGCTGCTAAAGTTTGAGCCATTGAAGTTGTATACTCTGTAATTTTAATGCTGACAAACCTGGTTCTCCAAGGTATATAGTTCCACAGTGGTGATATACAGTAGTACAATCCTATACTTCCTGCCAGACAGAATAAACTTATAACTACAAACACTGAAAAGAAAAAAAAATTGCTTAAATGATACAACTCATCATTTCCAAGCTTCAGAGCATTTCCAATGATACAAGCCAAGTAATTTTTGACAAAAAAGTTTTTATGAGATAAGTGTGGATTTACTTATGTCTTGATACAGTAATTTGCTGGACATGGCATTTCAGGCAAACATAAAGACTTGTGTTTGATCATTATTGTCTACTGTCTTAAACTGTTCTTAATTATTGGTGATAAAAAGAATATCAAGTATTTGTGATCATCAGTTTTTATATCATATGAAGTAAAACTTTACAGAAAATCAGAGGAAAAGCATCTTTTAAAATATGTCACATTTTGGCATACATTCCAAATTTTATGATGATGGAAAGACAGGACATACACCCCTCCCATAAACATACAAAATGGGATAATGTTTCTGTATATATGGATTTTGGTAAATTTTAGAAATAATTTGGTAAATTTTATTTCTGCATATGGCCATTTGGATAACTTAATGTCTCTTCAGTGCAGATAAAATCAAAACATTTGGAATATCATAATCTAAAAGATGTACAATGTATAATAGCTAACAAAGATATAACAAACAATAGGGTCTAAATTGAAAGCTAAAATAATACAGTGAAAAATAAATCAAACACTAGTGATAAAGTTCAATACAAGAAAATCTCAGATTTCCTCAGACAAGATTTCAATCATCTTGGACTAAGACAGCTTCATCTTCTACTAAAAATCTTCCCCTTTGGTGATTTTCTTGTCTTGCAGTCTATGGGTGTAATATTCAATTTATCTTTCATTGCAAAGTTATCTGAATTCCTTATTAAGTTAAAACAAGAAATGTTTTTGAAACACTACATATGCCCCCAGCTCCATTTTTATAAGTTTAATAAATCTGAAAATGAATCTTTAGTTTTTATTTTGGTTAGAGTTATCTTTCTTTACAACAAAACATATGAAAATGGAATTCAAAAATGTTGACCTCTGTGACCTTGACCTTTGACCTGACCTTATTTTTGGGGGCATATTTATGTTCCGCTTGAATAGACCTATACACTTGCCAAGTATGATAAGCGTATCTTTCTCTTTGCCACTAAAGTTTGTTTTTCCTCTACCAGATTTGACTTAACACCCTGAGTTGACATGTTCAACACGACAGGTGTCTTATAAGAAACAGGAGATGCTTACTCTACCAGTGCAACTGATCTCACCCATGGTTTTTTATTGGGTCTATGTTGTTCATTTTTGTATATGTGTGTGTCTTCATTTTCTTTTCTGTGCCCTGCTCATGTTACGTCTTTGTTTTTCCTACGTTGCCATTTTCCTTAGACTGACAGTTCACTTCCCACTTACTTTAATAGTTCAAAAGTCATAGCCAAGGTTAAAGTTTGGGATGCACAGACAGACAGACACAAACAGATAGGACATAAATACAGTGCTCCCTCGTTATACCGCCCATCTTTAACGGCAGTCCCTCAACTTATCGCCAACCATTTTCAAGGTACTTTTTTCAAAAAGTTGCATAGTTTTTATGTTCTTTATTCCCTCGATATATCGCCACCCTCACTTATTGCCAAAAATTCCTCTGGTCCCAAAGGTGGTGATATAACGAGGGTATACTGTAATATGCCCCTGATCATCAATATTGATGCATAACAACATTAGTGAGAACCAGTCTTCATTCACATTCACATGTACATTCACTCCATATCCTTTCATTTTTTCTTCAGCAAGATGAAAACATTGTCCAGTAACATTCTAAACTTACCTAAATAATCATAGAAGAAGTAGAGTAATGTTAGAAATGTACACACTAAGACAAAAAACACTATAACGGAGGGGACTGTGATGTCTAAATTCTCATCCTCATCTTTATCACTGTCTGAATCATCTTCATCTTTATCACTATCGGCTGACTGGACATATCCATCTTTTTTGGATTTTCTTTTTTGCTTTTCTTCTTTTCTTTTTAACCTGCAAATGTGAACAAACACTTCAAACTTGATTTGCATCAATTCTAAATATTATAACAATTTTAACCGAAATAGTATGGATTGCAATAACATCTTTTAGCTAACAGATACTTTTTAAAAGCTTTCTTGTTTTGAAAGCATTTCATTTATTTTGCATTAAAAAAAAATTGATGGTGAAATTTTTGTTTTGTTTTTTTCATGCCAATATACAACTGTAGCAGTTTCACTTTTGTAGCATTCATATATACATGTATATAAATATATTTTATATAAGTATGACTGGTTCATTTTATTTAAATCAAATTTCCTACATATGCTTTGCCCTCAGTTTTACATCATTCCATTATATTTATTGGGTGAGAGATTTGTTCATACTATGAACAATTTGTATATCATTTCACAGCTATGAACAATTGTTATATCATTTCACAATCTACATTTGTATATGTTCATGTAAATGAATTACTCCCCTTTACCACGTTCCTTGCAGATTGTTCTAACATAAGGCCAATCAAAATAAATAGTTTGTTTCTCGAGCCGTTTTTATTTTAAATTAGATGCATGCCGGGATTTTTTATTTTTTATTTCATTGTTTCTTGGATGTCCTTTATGACACATTTTTTTCATACCTCACAGTTTAATTACTAAAATAATGGAACAAACACTTAAGATTTTGAGCTTGAAGTGTCAGTTGCAAAAAAAGAATAAAATTGACAGAAATTGAAAAAAGTTTTGATTTGGCCACCTTTTTGAAGACTAGGGCAGGGCATGAGAAACAATTAATATTTTGAACAGTCAAATTGTATTTTATGTAGATTGTCTTCTGTTCACATGGGTTAAAATTAACAAAAAAATAAAAGAAATATCTACATCATTGATAATATTACAGCTTCCACTGTTTCTAAGTATAGATATACCTGTCTATTGTGGACAGTCCTGACCAGTACCCACCAACAGCAATACACACAACAGCCAAGAAAAATATAACAATTATACAGGGATCAAATTTATCTTCTTCCAATGGCGCATACATCATCAGTTCTACTGAATTCCCAAGAGCCTAAAAATGTATGTACATGTATTATTTGAATTATAGCCATATAGCAATAAAAAGGTTGAAGTAAATATTTACTGCTATTTCTTTTGTCTTATAATATACTATACAATTATGGCCTTTTGCAGAGGTGAATACGCTTTTTTATTGACCTGTAAACCAATATTCACCGAGACCATCGGTCGAGGTGAATATCTAGGTTTCCAGGTCAATAAAAAAGCGTATTCACCGATACAAAAGACCATGATTGTTTTATTATATAGTTTAACGCATTATGACGTCATGAAGTGAATATCACTCCAGCAGGTGAATACGTTTATTTATTGACTTCTTATGATTCCGTTGCAAATATAGTGTTAAATCAAGACAACTATATAATAAACCTATTTACTAGCTATGAGGACAAAGGCAAGTTCATGGCTTTCAAAAACACGATTTTACTGACGCAAAGAGGAGGGAAACAGTTGATGTCTAGAAAAACAATAAACTTGTTCGAATTGTTGGAGTAGCTAGTAAATAAGTATTTTATTGTACCGAATTAGAACATTAACGGTATCAATGTGACGTCATCGGTAAATAGTTCATCCTCCTATTTAATAATGGCCAGTAAATTGTTCATCACCATTAAATAGCCATTGAAACTATGGACCATTTTAAAATAGTCTGTTTGCCAAAAATGTGAAAAAATATTAAATTTATCCAATAAACAATTTATATAGAAAACACATACTGAGGTTTAATAATTCAAGCTATTGAAGGAAAGGCATGGACAAGAGCAGTAGAATAACCAAGGTGGATTACAGAATTCACTTACAAAATTTACAAACATAGGTTATAATTAACAATTACAAAGTTTGCCTCATTATGGCACATTGTAACCATAACCTAATTACAAATGGATGCTGACCTACCATCAGATTTTCAGGCAGATGTAATGTAACACTCACTGCAATGTAGATCTAAGAACATCCTATTCTACTTTCTGTTCTGATGACCTTTTCGAAATACTCGGGCTTTATCCTATGTACAATGCTTCCATAATCCTGGAAGCTGCAATCTGATTGGTTGATTTGAAAGGTCATCAGAACAGAAAGTAGAAAGGAATGCTGTTAGATCTACCATGCAGTGAGTGTAAGGAACAATTGGTATATGTCTAATTTTATTAAGTTGTGGTATGTGATGCTACATGTATATGTTAGCAGCAATAGGTAAAATTAGGCATTAAATCCTAGGCATTAAGTTAATGCCTACACAGGCAAAATTTCGACGTATGGTTGACGTATGTCGGAAGAACCATATGTCAGCCGTACGTCAAACATACGTCTAACATGTTTTTTGCCTCATGTCAAACATATGTCAAAAAACATATGTCAGCCATACGTCAAACGTATGGTTGACGTACGTCGGAAGAACCATATGTCAGCCGTACGTCTGACATGTTTTTTACTTTATGTCAAACATACGTCAAAAAACATATGTCAGCCATATGTTTCCGCAGCCATATGGTAAACGTATGTCAAAAAACATATATAGTCATTAGACCTAAAGCCTAAAATGGGCTTAATGCCTAGGATTTAGGTCTAATGCCTGATTTTTGTTCAAGAAAATTATTCTTATTGCCTGACCAAATAATTAACAATGTTATCAAGAGTTATTGTTGAAGTGAAAGCAAAATGATATATACTAGTCACTAGGTTGATGTTAATATAAGGATTTAGTTTTCAGTTTTTCATTGAGATTTGTTTCTTACAACTTTTTTTCTGTGGAAGATTTGATATTTTGAAATTGGATATGATGACCTGTTATTATCATTATTTTTTTTCTTTCAATTCTACCTAGCATCCATATCTTTTTTAATTCCCTATGCTATAGTCATGATAGTAATGAGGATCATTTTCAACAGTCAGATTGCAAAAGACTATGATTCTGACTTTTGTAAATTTCCTGAATGTCTTAAAGACCTGTTATTTTTTGGAATTCTACCTAGCAACCATAACTTTTTCTACTAATTATATCAATAATCAGTGTTTTCAATAGAAAGATTGCAAAAATCTTCTGTTCTAGTTCTGGTAAATTTCCCTAGACAATCAAAGATCAGTTATTTTTGGAATTCTTCCTAGCAATCATAACTTTTTCAATTTCTTACAGTAACAGTGACTGTTTTCAATAGTATTAGACTGCATAAATGTTTACAGTCTTTGTTTCTGGTTTTGGTAAAGGAGTATGTACGGTAAGGGCCATATTTGGCCCCTGAAATTAAGAGCCTTATATTCAATAAAATCATGTCTCAAAATTCAATTCAATATCAGTATGTAATAATCTTCGACAGTTTTTGCCAAAGTCTTTTTTGTTTGTAGAAGAAAATGACCTCCAAAATTCGACAAATATAAGCATTTTCACAAAATTGGACTAAAATGACCAAAATCAATCAAAAAAAATCAAAAACATATTTCAGTAAAGGAAACATAGAGCGCATGCCTGTGCCAATGAGATTTTTACATGAAAAGATCGCAATTTTATATACATGTACTTTTAACATATCAAAAAATTTCATTGGCACAAGCATGCGCTCTGTGCTTCCTGTATCAAAACATGACCAAAAATGTACGAAAATTTTTCGATTTTCTGTATATTTGGATGAAGCATGATATTTGTGACGTCACAATCAGGATTTGATGACGTCACTGCACCAATTTACTTGACTTTTGATTTAAGCAATATATTAACTGTGTTATACCAAGTAAAATTTAAAGGAAAACTCCGTTTGAAAATATAACTAGGTTTGGGGGCCAAATATGCCTCTTATCGTACATACTCCTTTCATAAAACTCTCAAAGACCTGTTATTTTTGGTAATTATACTAAGCAACAGTATCTTTTTCAATTCCTTCCAATAATAGCCCTTTCAAAAAAGTGTTATCTTTTCCTGGATTTGAATTCTCCCATCAAATGGAAGTACAAACACTCTTCGCTTACCGGTATCACTCGTACAGTTGGCTAACAATACACAACTGAAACCCTGAAGACATTTTAATTCCAACAAAGTTAGAGCAGTGTAACAGTAAATCTGTTGACCTAGTAATCTAAATATAAACAGTGCTATGAACTGTGTTCAGGATCAACAACACTTCTTGCCGTGTTGGGTTGATAACCGGAAATGTTTCATTGCATCTAAATACCTTAACCAATCAGTGGAACAAATTATTGTTTGAAAAGACCTTTTGAAATTGTTTTTAATATATAGTAAGACTGCAAAAGTCTTTAATTCTAAATCAAATTTATATATTGACCATTCCTTTACATACCCAGCATTATGCAATTTGGCATGGAGTATCAGTATCGGGACACATACTGTGTTAGAGAGTTTTGGACCTATCGAATGCCCATTTCCTGTTTGACAGAACTTAAGAAATTTTTCACTTCTTGAACATTTCAGTCACATTTTTCCCAGAAACCACATATCCAAGCCTTCCGAAATTTTGCATAGAGTATCAGTATGAGGACCTATACTGAGTAACAGCATTTGGGATCGCTCGAACGCCAACATCCTGTTTGACAGAACCCAGATTTTTTTTTGCGTTATCACGTAGGCGAAACATGTCTTCCTTGAAAGACTTACTCCTAAGTTTCTTAAATGTTGTATCTGCACTTTTTTTCAATATTATAGAAATTTGCTCTGAAAACTATTTGTTTTGATTGCAAACATGTAAGAATGAGCGGTCAGGCGATAAGAATAATTTTTTTTTAAGAACAAAAATCAGGCATTAGACCTAAATCCTAGGCATCAAGCCTAATGCCAAACTCATTTTAGGCTTAAGTTCTAATGACTAGGCATTAACTTAATGCCTAGGATTTAAGCTTAATGCCTAATTTCACCAATTGCTGCTAACATATATACAACATCTGAAATCTGCATAACATTTAATGTTTTGTTGCTCCTCGAGGATGTATATTTCAATTCCAGTATTTATACTAGTTTTCTCACCTTTAATTCATTGTAGTCTGATTTGACCATCGTGCCTGTCGGTATACTGAATCTACCAATATCTGATGTCTGGTTTACACCTGGGAGTACCTGGGAAGTAAAAAGAAAGAATTGTGATTTCAGTCAATATTTTCTTTTGTTCATAAAGTTAATATTATTGTTGATTTATTGTAATTATTCTGCTTTCATGGGCTCCACAATTGGAAATAAAATTTACAGTACACACAGAGTGTTTCAGTTACAAAACACACAGGCCTGACATATTTCACACTGTAGACTAGGAATGAGTATCGTCAATAAAATATTGTATCATTGATATTGTTTATTGATACAGCACTAGCATATTGTGATACGTATCGATATGTATCGTCTTCTGATTTCTTAATTTGATTACATTTTAAATCTTCTTCTTTTACCTATTTCATGTGATAAAATAGTAAAATATTCTTAATTCAAGTGGGACAAGCGTGTTCATTTTCATGTAGCTAAATACATTTGTTTATTTTTTATCTGAATTTTCCATACCAAAATCAGAAAATTTCAAGCATTTAGGTGGTACTGATTCTCAAAATTTTAGCAGAAATCAGACAACAATACGCATCGATACCCTGGAATCTGTACCGGTGTCATATGGAATTTTGAACCCCCAAAAACTTGACCCCGGGTTCAAAGTTCCATATGGAAAATTGATCCCAGGGTCAAAATACCATATGGAAAATTGACCCCCGGGTCAATTTTATTCCATTTTATTTTGAACCCCATCATGGAAAATCGAACCCCCTTTATTTCATATTCTCAAAAAGGGGGTTCAAAATCCCATGGTAGGATAGAAAATTAATATGTTAGGGCCACACCAAATTAATCAGTAGTTCTTTGGAAATCCTGCTCCTAAATTAGCAAAATCAAAATTTAAAATTAACAATTATTTTCCCGCTCCTAAATTTCCAAAATCAAAATACAAAATAAAAATAAAAATCCCGCACATTGAAATCAACCAAAATTTTTCACGAATTTGATTCGGAAATTATAAAATCAAATCTGTGTCATTTATACGCTTGATATTAGGGAAAATGCAT
Organism: Modiolus philippinarum; assembly: GCA_002080025.1. Lineage (NCBI taxonomy): Eukaryota > Metazoa > Mollusca > Bivalvia > Mytilida > Modiolidae > Modiolus > Modiolus philippinarum. The sequence goes on from MJUU01034166.1 coordinate 31,226, forward strand.
TGTAGTAAGCATTATTCTGATTCAGATTGCATGGCCGAAAGAAAATGATGTGGGGATGGAGTAAAAACAGTCAACTGTCTTTTATGAATAGTCGTGAGGCGTCAAACTTGAATCATTCAATCCCTCCTGTCTAATTCTCTCTGCAATTACTTGGGTGGTATTTAAAATCTTGAAACTCGCTTGGTTACGGTGTGACATTTCCATTGTTTTCAACACTCGTTGAATTCATGTTTTGCACCTACATTGTATTATAATTTTTTTGTGTATGACTTGCGTAAATAAATATCAGTGTGCACAGATTAGTCCTAAAACATAAGCCTTCGTTTGTTGTGCAACCTTTAATATTTGGACATTGATATGCACAACAGACAAAAGTTGTTTTAGGACTAGTGTACAGACTTCAGTGTTAACTTTCAAATTTGATGTAAAGATTATTACAGAGTTTTGAAACCATGAACAAACAAACAGCCAAATGTGGGAAAGCCTAGTAAGATTAACTTAACTGGTTAACTCTTCTTGTCTGTTCAATAAGTGAAACAGTATCAATATGAATTTGGAATGAGTCGTATTCACTAGAACAAGCCATGAATCTGATGTTAAAATTGAATACACATGATGACATCACTCTTGTCAGTTTAAATACTACTGACAAAAAAGCTTGTTCAATTTACCTAAATAATTTTACTTACTACATAAGACAAAACTTTCTTGCATGCATTTTAATCATTGATGTTTTTTGTATGGAGGTTAATACATTTAGGTTTTGAACATAAATGGTGGAATATTTCTAAGACATCATAAGAATTATCAAGGAAACTTTGAAGGTTCTATCACCTGTTTAAGATAATCACTGCCAGATATTTACCAACTCTGCAAGCTGAACATATGTGATTATCA
>MJUU01034167.1:5445-17795 GCA_002080025.1 Modiolus philippinarum
ACTTCTCATATTGTCGATTTTATGAAATTTTGATATCATGTACTTCTAACAATATGCTACTAAAAAATCTCAAAACCACATAGGTCACCGCATTCTTTTCCGAGTTAATCATTGAAATATGCAACTTTTAACAAATCTCCCATCGGTAAAACCCATAAAGTCTGCCATACTTGAAGGTACAAATAACCCTCTTTCCGCAAACAATGGGAATTACTTTGTGACATTACATTTATCAATGTCATATTCCCTGAAAACATTGCATTCTTTTGTGTTTGGTATTATCTCCCCTGAAATTATTGGATATGCCCTTAAGAGGGCAGGATCTTTGAGTGCTTACCCATAGGTCACGTGTGAATCTATGTTCCCCACTGGCAGCCATAGTGGATGTAATGCAGACTTACCAGAAATTTTTGTGAAAGGGGCCAACTAAGGACTATTGTGACCAGGTTTGGGTCCAACTGGCCTAGTAGTTTCAGAAAAGAAGATCTCTTAATATGCTTTCCCGCAGGGTCCAATGTTAATTCAAGTTCCCACTGGCAGCCATCTTGGATGAAATCTGACAACTTGACAAAGTGAAATGTAATCCTTGACATGCTGAACATTTTTGCATTTTACAGTTGACCTCTATCTCAAACAGTTTTATAAAATATATAATATCATGAAAAATTTGACCAAAAAAGAGCTATATGGGTATTCAGATTTCTTCCAATCTGCTATATGGGCAGATCTTAATATTATGCTGAATATTTTTGCAGTTTAAACTAAACATATATCTCAAAACTATTTAATCACCAAGAATGGGACCAATAAAGGGCAATAACTCCTATATGGGCTATATGGGTATTTAGATTTTCTTCAAAATTGCCATGTGGGTAGTCCTTGATATGCTGGGCATTTTTGAAATTTAAACTTAACCTCCATCTATTAATTTTTTTAATAAAAAAACACAAAAATTTTGAAAATTAAACAGAAAAGAGCAATAAAACTAAAATCGGTTAACAGATTTTCTTCAAAATTGCTGGGTGGGTAGATCTTGTCATGCTGATCATTTGTACATCTGTCAGATTTTTGATATCTGCAACAGTTTTTTGGTTATTTACCAAAAACAGCAATTTACCCCTATGTTCTATTTTCAGTAACAATGGCCATGTTGTTTTGTCCCTGATCAAATCAAACACTTCCTAGTGATGATTCCAGGCCAAGTTTGGCTTAAAAAGGCCAAGTGGTTTCAGGGTAAAGATTTTTGTAAAGCTTACCATGGACGGATGATGAACAGACAACAAATACCAAGTGATGGAAAAGCTTACACTGGCTATAGCCAGGAGAGCTACAAAGTTGAATCAACTTTTTCCTCTTACTGTAAAAGTTTTTTTTTTCACCAGTTTTGATTCTTTAAGAAAATTCTGCAGTAAGTCCTCCTTTAAAACAGTCTTTTTATGTCCCTTTGTCAAGTTATAAGTTTAATAGTTGAACTAAGTTCACTCTTCCATAGTGTGGTAAACTTGCTTTCACTAAGCACTTACAATGTGTATATAAGTTCAATATGTTAACCATGATCTTGGCCCAGTTATGGGGTTTCCTTATTGATAAATTTGAGTCCTGTGACCTATGTGTGTGTAGGTCACTCAACAGTAAATAAAACAGAGTGTTGTTGGATCCAAAATATGCAGTAACTCAAGGAACAAATTTGGTATCCAATTCTATAAGACCATATGATCTTTTAATAATTTGAATGTAACTTAGGCTTTGTACCATCTTCAGACAAAAAATTGATGTAACCCTCAGCTGGCAAATATTTTTGGGGAAAATTGTTTGGTAAATGCCAATTCTGCATGAAGGTGAGACATCATTAACTTCAATATCAGCCAAGTTCTTGGTAACATTTAGTTGCCAACATTTAGAAAATTAATTCCTTCATTCAATTCGTAGTAATATTGCCTAATTTACATATCTCATTAACCAAAGGATGTATTTTCCATAAAGAAACAGTTATGTCATGCAAAGAGCAAAGTTCACTCAGAAAGAAACATAGGTAATCAACGATTACAGAGTTTATCTCGTTATGCAATAGCCGAAGTAATAAAATTTTGCTTGGATGTTGACCTATCATCAGAGTTGCATGCATAACGGGTGTGTCGCAATCAGATGTCAAAACTATGTTTCACTAGTGATGATTTTTCAACTTCATGAAAGTTTCTTGAAAATGTGAAAACTGAAGCAAAAATGATCATATTTTAGGAAAAAAAATAAATATCAGTATATCTGATGCATTTAATTAATATCTTCATCAAAACATGAAAATTTTGAAATAAAATTTATTACAGTACTAAAATTTGAAAAGGCTAGCAAATGTATACAATAAGTCTTCTGTTGATAAAAAATGTTTTTTGAACACAATATCATCTAAAACTTTCAAAATAAATAAAGAATCAACAATTCTAAGTCATAAACCTTTAAAAATGATATATATTATCCATAGATAACAGACAATATGAAAAATGTTCCTCCTTTTTATAAACCATTTATTCATCTCATTTGCTGTGGATGAAATAAATTTTAGCACTTTTTGAAAGCTGGTGAAATTTCTAATACTTTGATAGCTGGTTTATTATATTTATGTAAAAGGTTACAAAATAAGGTTTTCCTAAGGAAAGCTCAAATGTGTCTACGTACAAGACTTTAATTAAAAAATTGTCTTGTCTGCATACATTTATGTTCTTTATTTAAACCTCTGATGTTATATTCATTCAACTTTTCTAACACGGAAACTGAACTTTAGAGAAACATTACACAAAAAAATGACTAGATCTCTTATTATCAGGCAATTTTATAACAAAATTGTAAAAATGTATTGTTTGTGTAGAAATGTCTTGTCCGTAGACACTATGTAATACACATTTTTTACCTTTTCTGTGATTATAATGATAATTTTAACTAAAATCCATTTCAATTTGAATGAAAACTATATGAAAAAATTTGACTTTCTTGCATTTGAGATGATCATATTTTTCAAACTATGACTTGTACCCTCCAAATAGCCATAATTTTTATAATATTTGAAAATTTGTTTTGAAAATAGAATTCACAAGCATCTAAATTGTAGAATATGGTCATTTATAAATAATACTCATTTATTATTTTTATTATTTATATAAATACGAATATAATTTGCTAAGAAATTAGCTTAAAAGGTGTCTACGGACAAGACATTTTTGTTTACAAAACACATTTTAAATTTGTTAAACAGTTGCATTTACCAGTTAACGATATTTTAATAGTACTTTAATTTGAAAAAAAAAATCTATAATTTTCCTTCATTTTACTATATTTTAAAAAATTTACATATGGGTTGTCCAAAGAAACATTTGAATTTTAAATGATTTTAAAAAATATCCTTTTTCAAATTTTAGATGATTGCAAAATACTAGATATTTTCTGTAATTTTTTAGCTTATAATGCAAGCATATTATATAATTTGACCAAATAATTACACTAAGAAAGGGTCATCATGGCATAAAGTATAAAGAAGATGGGTATCTACAGACAAGACATGCGTCTACGGACAAGACATTGGCATCATTCATTGCAAAAATTTCAGTCAACATTGCAAGGTGAAAGTTGTGTATGACTATTTCAACTTGAGCAAATCATAAAGCATTAAGTAACATCAGTTAAGAGAATATAGTGTATGTTGCTGTCTTAAAAACTAGTGTATACGGTCAAGACAATTTTTGGTCACTTTGCGTCAACGAAGTTTGTGATAAAATTTTTATAACATTTTTCAAGGTAAATTGAAAATTAGTTTTCTGTTTGAAATTTCAACCCTAAGATTAATATTTGATGTTTGCAAATATCACATACAGGTATATTTAAGTATTTTTTTTCCAACACATTAAACAACCCCAATTTAGGGAAATTGCATAACAAATACATGATGTCACTGTTTTTTAGCATTACTTCACTTGTATTACAGCTATTATTAAAAAATAAAATGGAAAATTTAGCAGAAAACTTTTCCTTTAGTTAGGAATTTAGTTAAATCTTTTCAAAGCTTTAAAATTACTGAAAATATTTATTACAAAAACAGTAAAAATAAAATGAAACATGACATTATTGATTTTTGCTTATTTTTGCCTTTTTGAATGGTCATAACTTTTTTACCAGAGGTAAGAACATCTTGAAATTTTCCTGAGTTCAAGACATACCTAATTTGGGTTAAGTGAAATATGTAATTGAGTAATTATCGTACAAATATTCAAATAAATAGCATATAACACAAGGTCAATACTGTTTTGACATCTGTTTGTGACACACCCGACAAGTAAGGTTACATGATCCTACCATGCATAGTGACGGAGATCTGAACTTGTCCGAAACTTGAGTGTAAATCACCCATGCGTAAAATATAGATCAAAGTGAGCTACTTTTGCCTTAATGCTGATGTATCATCAGAGATGCATGCTTATGCAAGATACATTATCCTACCATGTATAGTGACTGAGATCTGAACTAATCCCAAAACCTTGAATGTAAATCAATCAATTATAAAATATAGGTCAAAGTGACCTAATTTTGCCTGGATGCTGATCTATCATCAGATGCATATATATGCAATGTTACATGATCCGAACATGTAGAGTGACTGATATCTGAACTCTTCCAAAAACTTGGATGTAAATCGATCAAGCGTAAAATATAGGTCAAAGTGAACTAATTTTGTCTGGATGCTGACCTACCATCAGAGTTGCATGCATATGCAAGGTTACATGATCCTACGATGTATAGTGACTGAGATCTGAACTCGTCAAAAAACTTGAATGTAAATCAATCAAGTGTAAAATATCAGTCAGAGAGACCCAATTTTCTTGGAGGCTGTCAGTCAACCCAAGATACACCTGCATACAAAGTTTGATGACCCTACCATGCATAGTTGTGATATATGCCCAAATGCAGACACGGGCGTAGACGTAGACACAGACGAGGACGCAGAGGGTACTCCAATAGTCCCCTTCAACTTCAGTGAGACAACCTAACCAGAGGCTCCAAGGAGCCTGTATCGCTCACCTGGCTCTCAGTTGCCACAATCAAGGTAACATTGTAAGTTATACAGTTGATATTCAGTTTCTCAAACTTTCGTAGCTCAAACACCTCCAATATCTTGAACTGTTTTTAAAATCTGATAATGTTTTACTATATTTCTTTGTTGGGCTTTTTTGACAAAAAAAGTTCTTGCTAAGGACCACTTTCGACACCAATTTTGAAGTCGAGATGTCATTTTGTAAATGGCAGTCAACAAACAATTTTCAAAATCGGTTTTGAAGTCGCAACATCAATATCTACTTGGAAATCAAATTTCATTGAAATCGGACAATGTTGAATTTTTCCCGCCTTTTTTGGCTGCCATTTTAAAAATGGCGGTCAACGAACAATTTTTAACATCAGTTTTGAAGTTACGACATCAAGACCAATTTGGAAACCAAATGTCATTGAAATCGGACAATGTTGGTGTTTCCCGCCTTTTTTGGCATCCATTTTGAAAATGGCGGTCAACGAACAATTTTCAAAACCAGTTTTGAAGTCACAACATCAATATCTATTTGGAAACCAAATTTCATTGAAATCGGACAATGTTGAATTTTCCCGCCTTTTTTGGTGGCCATTTTGAAAATGGCTGTCAAGGAACAATTTTCAACATCAGTTTTGAAGTCGCCACAGCATGGCAAACATTTCGTCAAGTTACACTTAACCTTCATCTTCTATAGTTTTGGTAATGATGAAAAATAAGAAAATTTTAAAAATTCGGTGAAAAAAGGGCAATAACTCCTACAAGGATTTATGGATTTTCTTCAAAATTTCAGGGTGGGTAGATCTTGATATGCTGAACATTTTTGCGATTTACACTTGACCTCTATCTGTTACACTTTTTGAAATAAAAAATAAAAAATGCAAAAATTTTGAAAAATTTACGGAAAAAGGGCTATAATTCTAAGATGGGTTTCAGATTTTCTTCAAAATTGCACAGTGGATAGATTTAATCATGCTGATATGCTGATCATTTTTACTCTTGTCAGATTTTTGATATCTGTAACGGTTTCGAGTTATTAGCAAAAAACTGCAATTTACCCCTATGTTCTATTTTTAGCAATGGTGGCCATGTTGTTCGACAGAGGGACAAACTGAACATCAGTTTGAGAAGCCATACCCTGATGATGATTCAGGCCAAGTTTGGTTACATTTGGCCCTGTGGTTTTAGAGAAGAAAATTTTTGAAATAGTTGACAGACAGACGGACAGACAGACAGACGGATGACGGACCCATAGTGATGGCAAAAGCACACATGGCCTTTCAGGCCAGGTGAGCTAAAAACCATGAAAACTGACATCATTGAATAAACATAAAAGCAGCCATAGCCTGCTAAGCTCACCTTGTTCCACAGCATTGTCGCATGTTAAGCATGTCAGTAAACAGGAATGGACTATAATCATTCTTTTTAACAGATTCATTCATGCATAAAATGTAGGTCAAAGACTGTCATCCCTAAATGCATCCTACATACCAATATGGTTGTTGTGGGACATGTCAGTAACCAGGAAGGACTTTAACCATTCTACCTAACCAAGTCGCTCATGCGTAAAATGTAGGTCACAGACAGCATCAGAAGCATGCATTGTTGTTGTCATCCCAAAATGCATCATACATAATAATATGATTGATATGGGATATGCCAGTAACCGGGAATGAACTTTAAACATTCTTCCTAACTGGATAATGACGTGGACACCGACTTGGATGCCTACGCCGACACACAGGGAATGAACTTGAATCACATAAGTCCCCCTCACCTTCGTGAGGCGAGCTAAAAATACTTCCACAGTAAATAGATTTTGAATGTAAAGTACCAAGAGAGTAAAAATAGCCCTTATTTTACCTTCAACGCCAATATCAAGGATTCAAGTCATGAGTTGAACTTTCCCATAGCACAAGACTTACAAAGAATTACATGTTTATGACATAGGATAATGTTAGTAAGAGAGCGAAACAAAAACCTATGCAGCTATTTCCACCAAGAAAATAAATCATCCTTTAGAACTAGGTATTGTTCAAGTGTTTATTTATCTAAATTGATATGTATGTGTGTTTTAACTATAACCAATGTTTTATGTTTATGCCTGTAAACCTCTTGAACCACATACAGTACCTAAGTTGTAATAACTTGTCTTGAAGAGATATGAAAGCAACAAGTGAATGTCACAAAAAAGTTCTAAAGGTGAAGCTTTCAAGCATGCAAGTTCAAAAGTCAGGGTAATGAAATTGTTTCTAGTAAAAACAAAGTCATTGAGAAAGAATCAATTTACAATGTCCTGATTAAATTTGATCACCATCATTGTTTTGGTCCTAACATGATTCACTTAAAACTTAATGACCTTAGGAGTGTATAAAAGACTAAAAAGCTGTCAGAATGTGCTTTTGTTTAACTAAATTAAATTCAATTTACACAAATGCATTGACAATAAACACCAGTAAATTACCATCATTTAATTCTACAATATATATTCTAGACTTAGTTTGACAATTACAATCAAATTTACTCATATAATGATGACAAAGTACACATGCTTGCACTAAACTTACAAACAAAATATTGCTAGCACTACATCTGAAAACAAGAACTCATTAGCACTAAAACAAGATTCTATCAGAACTAATTTTAAATGTTCACACAAATCTGGATAGCACAGTTAATTCAGGAATCTGTCTGCTTCAGTTAGCAGTGATCTGCTTGTCTGATACATGTGTACAATATCACGAACAGTTGTTGTATAACGAATGTCTATCTTGAAGAACACTGTCAATGTATCATGTGGTATTGTTGAACAATTAAATCTCCTGTGGTAAAATCGGTTGATTTGCATTTCATTTCCAGTTTTGAATGACATATAAGCAAAGGGTGCTGTTTTCTTCAGCATGACTTTCTCTTGATGTGTGTTTATCAGTGCTGATTCAGTTGTCATGTTGACCCTTCCATTGGCAGAAACAAGTTGTGCTGTCAGTGTCAGGTTCTTACTGAAGGCTGTCTTCCCTGTAGGTTTGAGTTTCATACACCATTCTATGTTGTCTGGTAGCTTTATAATAGGAGATGACACCTGGTCTGTAATTTGACTGATGTTGTGTATGGTCCAAAGGTAACCATCATCACAGGATTCAAGGCTCTGTTTTACTGACTGCTTTACCAACATGACTGCGAAATCTAGGATAGTCTTAACACTGACTTGACCAAAAAGTGCTTCAGCTTATATACTGTTCATAGCTTGTACTCATGCTATACAAACATAACACTTCAAAAGTTCAAAAGATTTTAATTATCAATCTATTGAAATTAACTTCAAGTTCAAAGACGTTAATTAGCAAACAAAGGAAATTCATTATAAGTTCAAAGACTTTAATGAAAAATTTTTGGAAGTTAAATTAACTTTAATTATCAGTAGAAATAAATTATTTGTTTAAAAAAATACAAGTTATAGTAATGACTCAAAATTAATCTATGGCTTCAATTACTGATGTTATTAGAATATGAAAGAACTAATTTCAGAAAAAAATGAAATATTACCATTTTAATTACCAACAAAGATTAATTATTAGCTTTAATCAAGTAAAATTATGTAAATAATCAAACTTGGCCCAAAAAGTTAAATTTTTATTTATTTGATATTTTATCAGTTTATTTTTTTTCAAAATTATATTTGCACTTTTGCATGGAGACACCAGTGACTTAGTGGTTTTAAGAAGGCATTAAAGAGAAAAAGAATTCAAGTATACACTCAACTAAGGATTTATTCCCCTAGATAGAGTGTTGACATTTTATTAGGGGGGGCAAGTAATTTGCACAAGAAGAAATTTTGAAGTTTTTTTTTTTTGCCTTTTGCAAATTTATTGAAGATACTGGACAATTCAATGAAATTCTATCTTTTTTAAACCAACTTATTTACCTTGGACACAATTCATCTGTCATACAAAAATTATCAATTCAAGTTAATCGGAAATTTACAATATGTATATTTTTGCAGGAGAGCACTTACACAGGTTATATGCCTTTGTGTTATCACTGGACAAATTGTTTGAGTTATGCAACTTGTTTAATAAAATACCTTCGACTGAATTAAAAACTAGCTTTATCATCACCTGAGGTACAGAATCAATAGATTATATATGAAAAGATGTGTTTTTCTCACAAAAAGAATATTCCCCCCTCATATACACTTGATTTGAAAAATATTAAAGTAATCAAGAGGCATGACTTTGTGAAAAATAACCAAAGCATTCCAAAAATAACAATATGCATTGCTATCATCAATACTGTGAAGTTTAACAGCAATCAAAGAAAGAGAAGTAGTACCCACAAACTAAGTTTGACTAAATTTAAGTCAAAAAGGGCAATGAGTCTGCAAAAATTCAAAATTCCAAATTCTGGCCTTATAGATTCATCCCAACAATATATGTTCTTGTAAAATTTGACTCTGAAATTTGGACAACATCTTTTTCAGACAATAAAATTAACCAAATTCATTCAATATGTCACATACCTATCACCATCTACATCTACATGTATTAACAAGAGGCTCTCTAGAGCCTGTATCGCTCACCTGGACCATGGCTGACATAGATAAAAGGCATTTCCAATAGGAAAAACAAAACATAAAATTTAGCAGAATACTTTTTTTCTTAAATTACAGTATTCTTGTTTGGTTTCCATGGCAACCCAAAGATCCACCATCCATTACAACCCATAACAGAACACCATTCAAAAAAAAAATTGGGCAGGGGTTCCCCTTATAATCAAGGTAATACATATTGCTGAAATTAAAACATTCAGACCCCAATCAAATAAAAATTCAAAAATTTATGCAGAGGTTCCCCTTAAAATCAATAAGGCCAATGTAAAAACTATGTTCCAGATGATGGCCATCTTGGATGAGGTACAGACCTGCCAGATACATTTTTTGGTTGGGACCACCTAAGCACCATTGTGGGACCATTGTGGCTTAGTTTGGTTCTAATTGGACTAGTAGTTTCTGAGAAGATCTTTGAATGTATATTCCATAGGGTCCAATGTTAAAACTGTGTTCCCTGCTGGCGGCCATCTTAGATAAGGTACGGACCTGCCGGATACCTTTTTTTTAGAAGGGACCATCTAAGGACCATTGTGACTAAGTTTGGTTATAATTTGACCGGTAGTTTCTGAGAAGAAGATCTTTGAAAGCCTTTTCCATAGGGTCCAATGTTAAAACTATGTTCCCCACTGGCGGCCATCTTGGATGAGGTACGGACCTGCCGGATACCTTTTTTAAAGGGGACCCCCAAGGACTACTGTGACCAAGTTTGGTTCCATTGGCCCAGTGGTTTCAGAGGAGAAGATCTTTGAATGAAAAGTTCACGATGGCAAAAGCTCACCCTGGCATAGCCAGGTGAGCTAAAAAGTGTTTGAAAGATTACCACCAATCTTGATTGAAATTTACAAAACTGCAAGAAAACATATAAAAATAATAAACTCATCACCCTTATTGACTTAAAAATCTCATGCTCTTTGAAATGAATAAAAACAGATTTGGGAACCTCTGAAAACCAGAACCTCTTTAAACCGGCTGATTTCTTCTGTCCAAACAGAGGCTGGTTTTCAGAGGTTCCACTGTAGATATATCAGGTTTTTTGAAGACAGTAATGGCGAGGATCTAGGCCAATCACCACCTGTATCTTTTATTTTTCATGTTTATTTTTATTTGACATAATATGTGTACATACTTTTACCTTTTAACACAGTTCGACAAAAATTTATATCATGGTTTTACTTTTCTGTATACAGTGGAACTCCTGAAAACCGGCCCCTCTAAAAACCGGATTCCTCTATAAACCGAACGATATGTTTCGGTCCGGAATTTTTACCTATATAAATAAGTAAAAAATTCCTCTGAAAACCGGCTCCCCTGAATTCCGAATTCCGGCCATATAGATCGGTCCCAAACCTATATTTTCTTCTTAAATTGAACTCTGAAAACCGGACGACTTTTTCCGCAGACAATGAAATCGACCAAGTTTATCAAATTTGCCAGAAATATCTTGCCATCTTGATTGATAAATAACTGTATTTGAACGGATTACCGACAATATTGATTGAAATTTACAATAACGCAGGGAAATATTCTGAAATAGTTAAGTCACAGCCTAAACTGACCTTAAATATCATATATAACATGTCCGGTATTAGAGTTCGTAAAACCGGCCGATTTCTTTGGTCCCGACGGAGGCCGGTATTCGGAGGTTCCACTGTACTGATATTCTATAGTGATAACCCTACCAAACAGGATATACTAACCTCAACCATGGCCTTTTCTGTATACTGATATCCTATAGTGATAACCCTACCAAACAGGATATACTAACCTCAACCATGACCTTTTCTTCCTGGAGTCTGTCTATCATGGTTTTACTTTTCTGTATACGATATCCTATAGTGATCGCCCTACCAAACAGGATATACTAACCTCAACCATGACCTTTTCTTCCTGGAGCCTGTCTATCATGGTTTTACTGTTCTGTATACAATATCCTATAGTGATAACCCTATCAAACAGGATATACTAACCTCAACCATGGCCTTTTCTTCCTGGAGTCTGTCTATCATGGTTTTACTTTTCTGTATACTGATATCAGTTACTTCTTGATGTTTATTTAATTTGTCTTCATAATCTTGCACTTTTCTTTCTAGTTCTTCTATAGTTCCCTGGTACATTCGATTACTGTCATCAACCTGAAAATAAATCAAAGTATACAACAATAATTAGAAATAAATAGAAGTATACAACAATAATTAAAGAATTCTTAAACATATTTGAATATATTTGGAAAAAGAGTATATATTTTTTCCGGCAGATAAAGCAGCCAATAATGTGGTCGTTGTTTGACGTAAGTATTACATTGAGGTGCTTCTGAATTAAATTACCAATTCTAGTACATTTCAAGCTACCACGTCAACAGAAACACAAATAATTGATGATCACATGATAGCTACAGCTGAACTTAAAGCAACTTCTAACATAGAAAACGCTGACGGACGGATGGACAGACGGACTGACGGACGGACAGACAGACGGACAGGCTGATGACTATAGGGCGCCGCCAATTCATGGCGGGGCCCTAATTATAAAAGCATTCCTACTATGTATTGGCTTCCTAAACCATCACAAAAATCCTTTAAAATTTCGTTTTATTTCGGCATCAAGTAAATGTTCAACTACACATATTTCTGTTTTATTGACCAGTGCACTTACTACCATAAAAAATCTCGTCATCAACTT
>MJUU01034167.1:18128-39001 GCA_002080025.1 Modiolus philippinarum
GGTGATACAGTCTATCAGCAAAAATAGGTATTCCTATTGGTACTAACTGTGCACATCTCATAGCAGATTTATTTCTTTATTGCTACAAGTCACAATTCATGGCAAAAATTCAAAATGACCCTTCTAAACAGCATTTAGTGGATAAATTTACCAATACATATAGATATTTGGACGATATTTTGGCTTTAAACAATCCTGAATTTTCTAAATTTATAAATGAAATTTATCCTGCAGAACTTACTTTAAACAAATCCAATAGCAGCAGTGATTATACTCCTTTTCTTGATCTTGATATATCAATAAATCAAGGAAAGTTAAACACTAAGGTTTATGATAAAAGGGATGATTTCTCCTTCCCTATAGTCAATTTTCCCCATCTCGACGGCGATGTTCCGTTAGCCCCTTCTTACGGGGTCTACATTTCACAACTTGTTCGATATGCACTAGTATGTAGTGATGTTTCTGACTTCAACGAGCAAAATCTTTGTCTCACTGAAAAACTTCTGCATCAAGGGTTTAGATATCATAAATTGATAAAAACATTCTCTAAATTTTATTATAGATACATTGACTTATTAAGAAAATTTGGTTCTACATGCAGGGCTCTTATACATCAGGGCATTTCACATCCAAACTTCTATGGCAATATCAATCACAAAGTGCATAAATTCAAAAATTGTCCTTCAAAACTTATTAATCCATTGAACAAACTTATTCATAAAGGATATAAATACAGCATTGTTGTTAAATCGTTACTCGTGGTTTTTGTTGGCAAAAATATTGATCATCTCCTAAATGCTTTACACCATAACTAAATTTAAACAATTTTTCATATTGGCAGTATTTGGCATTGCACAATATCATGTTCTTCTTTCATAATTGATGACGTTGTTATACCAAATCTATTTAGAAGTATTTCAATTGAAGTTTCATATGTAAGAAGGTTTGATATCATAGTCAACGGAAATTATGTCCTTAGCTAGCTGTAAGTAACTGCGAGCATTTGTCCGGACAGTACCTGTGTGTATTGTCTTCAAGTTTTATGTACTTCATTGTAAGGGTACTTGTCTTGATAAGTTGGACTTTTTTCTAGTTTGATTTTTACTGTGAGTCTTTTTGTGTATTTATTTTTTCACCACACGTAGGGGGAGGGTTTGGATCCAAGAAAACGAGTTTAGCCCCACCGCAATTTTTGCGCCTGTCCCAAGTCAGGAATATGTTGGTGATTGGCTTGTCTATGTCTTCTTATAAAATTTTAGTTTCTTAATATTTGGGTTATTGGATGTGGTCTGTTTCCATTGATTTATCCACTTTTTTACCCTTCTGGGGCCATTTAGGGCTTGCTATATGGTGTGAGGTTCCTCCCTGTGTTGAAGACCCTATGGTGACCCCTAGATGCTTTGTTTTGGGTCGTTTTAACCTGGATATGGGATGTTGTCTCCTTGACATTTACCCCATTTCCTTTCTTTTTCATATTTGCTTTAAAATTATGATTGCTTAGATATACAATGTAAAAGCATACTTTGTGGTCGTGGTATTTGAAGCTCTTGTAGAAAAACCATCCAATAAGAGAGTAACTTACAAATTTTATGTGTTTTTGAGACATTCTTTAGGATTTTTCAAACTAATACAATTGAACTTCCATGGCTCAAACTGCAATAGTTCAAACACAATGGATAACATGTCTTCTTGTCCCTTTATACAAGTTTAATCATAGTTCCATGTTGACAGCTGGAACACCCCTCCAACTCAAACTGTTAATTGGTCCCTTCAGTGCTAGAGCCACCAAAGTTCGACTATACCTTGCTATTATGAACCCTGGTTAAAATTACATCTTATTAATTTTTTGTCAAGTTCAAGTGAAGTAAATCAAGAAGCCCTAAATCATTGTATGTAAGTTATCGAATGATAAGTATCACAAATTATTTATTCTTCAATTCTGTGCCCCTCATTTAAATCTTCTCAAAGGAAACTGAATTTTTGAAACAAAACTACTTTTTCCTTTTCTCTGCTATAATGATAAAAAAATCAAAATGTTTTTTTTTTTTTTCACAAATATCTTTTTGAATTTTCCTTTGGTTAAAGTATCTAACTTTGTACATGTAATGTAATAAAACAATTCCAGACCTGTTTACCCATTTTAGCACAACAGAGTAGTCAAATACGAAAAAAAGCATAGTTTTTGCCTTGAAAGAGTAGTTTTCCCATGTGTATATATGACGGATATCCAGAACCTGTGTACTTTAATTATTGGGACGTTAAAATAGTGTGTCGAGGCAGATTGTGATAAATTATGAAGTAAAACATGCCAATCTTTCAAGTTCATTTATTTATTTTGTCCGGTGAGCAATGTTTCTGAGTTTCAATTGCCACTGGAAAAGGGGTAGGGGCAGGAAATTAAGTTTTCTTTACAAATCCTAAGAAAGTCTGTTCTAACGCGAAATATAGAAGGGGTCGAAATACTGCACAGGGCGTAGCGTTTTACAAGAATGGCCGATTAGCAAGAGATTTACACCCAGTGAGCACTTTCTCAGCTTTGCACTGTAAAATTGCAAAATGGGTAGGGGCAGGAAATTAAGCCTATTTTACAATCCCTAGTGAACGAGTCCTGCTATAACGAAAAATAGGGTCTTCATACTGCATAGGACTTGGAATTCTCCACACAGTTTGGCTATAGGCTCGCTGTCAGGCTTTTCGTAGTATGATCCAACTACCATACAAAGACAAGGCATTCCTCTTACCACCTGGGTACGCGCCCAGCAGATTTGTGGTTGGAGCCTCTGAACATTGATTCAGGTGCCTTGAAGTGCATTTATGTTCATGGTTTCATATCTTTTACAAAGATTAGTTACAAAATTCAACGTAATAAAATGAATCAATGTGGAAGGTCAACTGGAACAAGTTTTGATTGTCACTCAGAAATGGGTAGGGACAGAAAATTAAGCCTAAATACGGCTCTCAAGTGTCTGCTCTTGTACGAAATATATAGAGGGATCTATGTTTATACTGCATGCAGCGCGGTGTTTCTCTACACATTTTTTTCTACAATTTTCACAGTCAGGCTTTCCCTGTAATGACTGAACTACCCAGCATATACAGGGAATTTCCCTATTCAGCCGCTTTTATCTGAAAACATGAAAAATCAAAATATAAGAAAAGTTTGTTAAACCTAAGGAGCATCCCCTACATAGCGCTTGTCCTTCGGTGAAATTGGCTTTCCTATTGAGATCCTATTGGAAATTGAAATTGTTTTTTCATTATCAACTTTTACACATATTTCGTTTCATGGGTTTCCAAATGTTTTAATTTGATCGGCACTAGAGACATAAGTTGTTTGAATGCACATATGCTGAGACTAATTTCACAGTAAGTTCGATATTTTGTTATCTGCAACCAGTTTTCACACTCTGTATAAAATAAAGGCACTTAACCACCATGTATCACCTGTACACTTCTGTTTTCAGGTGATCTCTCTACAGACCCCGGGTCGTGGAGAAGGGAATGCCTTGTTTTAGCGGGGTAGTCAGGTCATAATACGGAAAGAATGAACTCGAACCACAGAAGAGAACTAGCGTGGAGAAACAAAAAGCAGTATAATTATTCTTCTGTGTTTCCTCGTACAAGAAAAGCATCGCTGGGTCTTATAAGGCTAAATTTTCTGCCCCTACCCATTTGTTTTATTTTTCAGTGGCAATAAAAAATGTTCCATTCACTAATGTATCTTCTTTTATTCATTTTATTTTTTAATTGATTTAATTGGTGGACTTGTTCTCGTCCTGATATAGCTTAAATATTGCTCACTGGAGGTAAATATAAACTAATTAATCAATAGTATAAAATAATCAATCTTATCTTCTGAATCCGGATGCGCAAATTTTTCAACCAAAAATATTTTTTCAACCTTATTACCACCAAAGCGTAGAAATCGTGGGTAAAAGCGTATGTCGTAGTTTGATGTCAAAAATCGTAGAAACTACGCTAAAATCGTAGTTGTAAACAGGTCTGCAATTCTAAATGGTAAACAAATATATTACAAAAAGTTAAAGCCAGTATGAATCCCTTGCTTACTTATATTTCAAATGAAGTACACAATATATTACATCTTACTTTCTTACTAAGCATGGCATTTTCTTCTATTTTCCTCTGTAGTTCTTCATTAAATACACCTGGAGATATTGGTGCTGCTTGGAAGTTTCCTTCTGAATGCTTACCCTAAAACAAAAAATGTATTTATTTCATTCATTCTTCTGAACTTACAATATCTTAATTCTAGAAAATTTTGCTCAAAACTAAACAGTATCACCCCAAATGCACAGCTCTGTCCATATGTGCTTTTTGCTTTTTATTTCGTTTTCTATTCTGTTAATGTTCAGTTTATAGTTTTCAATATGTTTGATTTTATCTGCATTGAAGAGACATAAGTTGTGGAAATGGCTATATGCAGAAACTAAATTTAAATCAACTTCGATATTTTGATATATTTTGTAAGGCAAAATAGTGTCCTTCCTATTACCTGGTATATATTTCATTGGAAAATGCAAGAGGACAATATTTCATGATCATCAAGGCATTTTATTCCTTCCTAGGACTTTTTTTCATAAGAAACAATTGTAAAGCAGGACAGTATTTCATGGCAGACACTATTTAATATTAAAATTGATGGGTGTTCCATGGAACACTTGTGTCGCCTGCACTACAGAAGAGCCATTTTTGGCATAGTGAAGCTCTGAAGTATGAAAAATAAAAATTTTACTTTCATGTGCATGTCTAGATTAGGAGAAAAACATATTCTGCAAATTTGTTTAGAATATGAATTACAGTTTTGAGGACTTGCAGATTAACAATCTGATTTAACATATGAGGTAAGTGGGATTGGCAAACCTCTAGAATCTGTAAAAAAAATTATGTATAATATGCATAACCAGATCTGATATACAACATATACTGAAAGTTTGGTTGGAATCTGAAAGACATTTGTGAAGAAGTTGAAGATTAAAAAACCAAATTAACAAATGAGCTATTTGGCTCTGTGAACCTCTTAAATCTGTAAAATCAAAATTTAAAATATCAGGTGTGCAACTATATCAAGTAATCAATGTATTCTGAAAAGCTGGTTGGAATATGATTTACAGTTTTGAAGGAGTTCCACATAAACAAACTGAATTAACAAATGAACTATTTTGGCTCAGTGAACCTCTAAAACTGCAAAATCAAAATATAATTATCAGATGCACAACTACATATGGTTAACAACATATCCTGTAAGTTTGGTTGGAATCTGACTTTTAGTTGTGATGGAATTGCGGATTAACAAACCAGATTAACAAATGAGCAATTTTGGCTCTATGAACCTCTAAAATATGTAAAATCAAAATTCTAAGTATCAGGTGCACAACTACATCAGGTGAACAATCTATCCTGAAAGTTTTGTTGGAATCCGACTGACAGTTTTGGAGGAGTTGCAGTTTCAAAACCAACAGACTCACAAATGAGCAATTTTGGCTCCGTGAACCTCTAAAATCTGAAAAAATCAAAATTCTACTTATCAGGTGCACAACTATACAGAGTGAACAACCTATCCTGAAAGTTTTATTAGAATCTGACTAGAGGTTTTGAAGAAGTTGAGGATTCAAAACTAACAGACTCACAAATGAGCAATTTTGGCTCTGTGAACCTCTAAAATTTGCAAAATCAAAATTCTTAGTATCAGGTGCACAACTACAACAGTTGAACAAGATGTCCTGAAAGTTTGGTAGGAATCGGACAAGCAGTTTTGAAACCCACGGACAACGCAGGACGATGACGACACAAGACAACAGATAGTAATCCCTATGTGTCGACTCTGCCTAGACTGTCATTAAAAAAATTATTTATTTAGATAATGTGCAAGATCATATCTTTACCTTTCCTTTCTTTTTATGTGATTGGACATCATCCAGTTCATCTTGTAATAAAAGAACCCGTTTTGACAGCTGTTGATTTCTAAATGTTAAACTGTCAATCTCCTGTTCAAATTTTCTGACGGCTTGTTCCTTTTCCTTCAGTTGTTCCTACATAGTAAAGTCAGAAGTAAATCTTATTAAGGCAAAAATTCTTAACAATGCAGACAATGCTCAATCAATAAAAAAGAGATTTGTTCTTGAATGCATACTGGACAAAGTGATGTTTACTGCTGTCTAAAAAAGCAATGTACCTGTAGAATAATGGAAGTTTTGTTTCTGATACAAAGTGTATTGTCAACAATAATGGACAAATCCACTAGTGGATGAGTCCAGTGTTGGAGACAATATCGGTACACAAAGTATCAGAAATAAAACTTATATTATTCTTTTTATTGCTATCTTTACTAATTCTGAAAATTTCATAAAATAAAATAACTTTTAACAAGTTTGAAGACAATTTATTATTTCGTTCACAAGTTATCAGTCGGAAACCCTACAATTCGCAAAATTTCGAAGTTTCAAGGGGCATAACTCCAGAACCCCTTGGACCTCAGAACCCGAATTCGAACTTGGCCTGTGTTTTGTGGTTAACAAGTTACATACCAAGTTTGAAGGCAATATATTATTTCATTCACAAGTTATGAGTCCAAAACCCTACAATTCGCAAAATTTCAAAGTTTCAAGGGACATAACTCCAGAACCCCTTAGACCTCTGAACCCAAATTCAAACTTGGCCTGTGTTTTGTTATTAACAAGTTACATACCAAGTTTGAAGACAATATATTATTTCATTCACAAGTTATCAGTTGGAAACCCTACAATTTGCAAAATTTCGAAGTTTAAAGGGGCATAACTCCAGAACTCCTTGGACCTCAGAACCCAAATTCGAACTTGGCCTGTGTTTTGTGGTTAACAAGTTACATACCAAGTTTGAAGTCAAAATATTATTTCATTCACAAGTTATCAGTCGGAAACCCTAAAAATTGAAAAATTTCAAAGTTAAAGGGGGCATAACTCCAGAACCCCTTGGACCTCTGAACCCCAAATCGAACTTGGCCTGAGTTTTGTGGTAAACAAGTCACATACAAAGTTTGAAGATCTTAAGTTATTTCGTTCATAAGTTATCAGTTGGAAACCTTCGGGGGACAGACGGACGGACAGACGGATGGACGGACACACGACTGAGGGTATCACATAATACCTTGCCACTTCTTGTGGCGGGGTATAAAAAAATTGATTACATGAATTGATTAGTAGGATTCTATGTTGATTTCTTTGTAATACATTCCATCTTGCAGACTGACAAAGTGGATGTTGCTTAATATTCTTTTGTATGAGAACAATAGCAACTACAGAAAATATAAACTCCACTAGATGAAAGAAAACTTATCATAAAAATAACCTATAAACATACCCAAGGGTGTTTGCACTGAGTGGTTTAGAATGCTGTCTACATACCACTTATTTTGAAATGGTAAATTTCAAATTTAGACGAAATGCAATAAAGATTGCATACAAGAGCTGGCGCCCAATGGCAGCCTGATATACCCTCGCTCATTGAACCCTGAATCAATGTGGCGAGTGCAAATTTAATTGAATAAGGACACAATACAGGTGTGGACACAGTACAAGTGTGGACACAATACAAGTATAAACACAATGATATACCGATACTCCTAGTAACCAACATATTCAACTATAACTGTCTGCACAACAATTGAATCTGCCTTACATTTTCAAAAGAAATTGTGACGAAAAATTCCATACATTGTACAACGATGAAAAACAATGACATCTCGGCAAACAGGAAGTGCTTACGGCGTAACCTTGAAATCCAAATACACGATAGATTGGACCATAAGGAAGCTCTGTGCAAAACAACAATTGAATCCCCCTTACAGTTTTAGAAAAAATTGTGACCAAAAATTCTATATATTGTACAACAACGATAAACAATGACGTCTCGGCAAACAGGAAGTGCTTACGGTATAACCTCCGAATACATGATAGATTGGACCATAAGGAAGCTCTTTGCAAAACAACAATTGAATCTCACTTACAATTTCAGAAAAATTGTGACAAAAAATTCCATAAATTGTATAACAATGAAAAACAATGACGTCTCGGCAAACAGGAAGTGCTTACAGCGTAACCTTGAAATCCGAATACACAATAGATTGGACCATAAAGAAGCTCTGTGCAAAACAAAAATTGAATCCCACATACAGTTTCAGGAAAAAATTGTGACGAAAAATTCCATATATTGTACAACAAAGAAAAACAATGACGTCTCGGCAAACAGGAAGTGCTTATGACTTAACTTTGAAATCCGAATATATGATAGATTGAACCATAAGGAAGCTCTGTACAAAAAAAATGAATCCTACTTATAGTTTCAGAAAAAATTGTGTCGAAAAATTCCATATATTGTACAACAATGAAAAACAATGACGTCTCAGCAAACAGGAAATGCTTATGACTTAACCTTGAAATCGGAATACACGATAGATTGGACCATAAGATAGCTCTATGCAAAACAAAAATTGAATCCTACTTACAGTTTCAGAAAAAATTGTGATGAAAAATTCCATATATTGTACAAAAATGAAAAACAATGACGTCTAGGCAAACAGGAAGTGCTTATGGCATAACCTTGAAATCTGAATACACGATAGATTGGACCATAAGGAAGCTCTGTGCAAAACAAAAGTTGAATCCCACATACAGTTTCGGAAAAAATTGTGACCAAAAATTCCATATATTGTACAACAATGAAAAACAATGACGTCTCTGCAAACAGGAAGTGCTTATGGCATTACCTCCGAGATTGGACCATAAGATACATGTAGCTCTGTGCAAAACAAAAATTGAATCCCACTTACAGTTTCAGAAAAAATTGTGAAGAAAAATTCCATATAACAATGAAAAACAATGACGTCTAGGCAAACAGGAAATGCTTATGGCGTAACCTTGAAATCCGATTACATGATAAATTGGACCGTAAGGAAGCTCTGTGCAAAACAAAAATTGAATCCCACTTACAGTTTCAGAAAAAATTGTGACCAAAAATTCCATATAATGTACAACAATGAAAAACAATGACGTCTCGGCAAACAGGAAATGCTTATGGCCCAACCTTGAAAACCAAATACACATTAGATTGGGCCATGAGGTAGTTCTGTGCATAACAACAATCCAATCCCTCTTACAGTTTCAGAAAAAATTGTGACAAAAAATTCAATATGCTGTACAACAATAAAAAAAACAATGAAGTCTCGGCAAACAGGAAGTACTTATGTGGTAACCTTGAAATCTGTATATACACATCGGACCATCATGAGAAAGCTTTTGCCAAAATATGATTTCATTCTGTAAAGTAGTTGCTGAGAAAAGTGTGGTTACGGATAGACGAACGAACGAACGAACAAACGGACATAAACCAGTATACCCCCACTACTATGTAGCGGGGTTATAATAACTAACATATGGTATATCTTCCTCCAGTACTATAATATTTCAGTTTAAAATGGCTTGTTAATCTTAATCCATTTTGAAATTTCAAACAAAAATTAATAGGCAAAACCCTGAGATGTAATATTATATATTAAGGCAAGACATTTTAGGATTCGCTATTTTATAGTGTGTCAGTTACAAGACTTAGACGCTATATCAGCGTTAAAAGTTTATGTACAAGTGCACATATTTCGCCTTTCCTGTGTTGTTTAATACTATAGATGGAAATGCCATTTCAATATGATACTTGGTTAAATGTACATGTAATTCTCGTTATGCCATAAATATAGATAACAGTACAGGATTCTGTTCATTACCATAATTTATCCACTAGAGATAGTTAAATTTCAGAATCTTTTAAATTGCCGATATGCAAATCAATTTAAAATTTTTAAATTTAACTATTGAGAGTTGATAAAATATGGTTATTATCAGCTAGGATAAGATGGTGCAATCTTTTTCTCTAATGACAAATAATAAACACTGATAATTGTATTCCAAATAGATATGGCGGGTAATAGCAAGTGACTTTAATAAACATCTGTTGAATATGTAAGTTTTATACCTACCACTTGAAGTTATTGAGAAACAGACCTAATCACATAAACTGAACCTGAGCACTAGACTGTGAAATATAGGTTAAGGTCACATGATATTGTGTCCGCCAGACAGGGTTCAATATAAGCTACCCATGCATCAAATATTATGTTCCTACATCAAAGGGTTCTATAAAATAACTTAATTTTAAGCCATCACTGCCGCCATCGCAGTCATACTTTGCACGCTTATGTCTTACTTCCCAAGACTTTTGTTGTGGTGAGACAAAAATTAAGTCTAACTAAAATCAAAATAAAGAAAAAATTAAAAATTTCTATTTAAAGATAAACTTTGGATACAATTATTAAGTCATCCTTTTATTATTCTGTCAAAATTTCATCGATACTAAATATGATATGAGAAAGTTATTGAAATTCATAAAAAGTTTAACATTTGGGATACCAAATGTTTATAATAACAATGCCGATGACAGAATCTATGGTTGCGATGTCTCAATCTTCATAACATTCTTCGCAGGCGGTCAAAAACTTAAAATGTATTACAATTTTTCACAATAAGATAATTTTCAAATGAACATACCTTAACAACATTACATGCTGCTTGTTCATCGATATATGCCTTCTTCAAAACAGGAATCTGTGCCTTTAGCTGCAATTTAATCATAGTTCACTTTATTCTCGTTCATAAAGATATTGTAAATTACTTTTGTGTAAAAAACACTATGACAACCTAAGGCCGACTTCATTTGGAACTCTTGGGTCGGGAAGGAATAAGTATCATTTTGTAAACTGTAATCTGATTGGTTAGTCATTTTGCGCTATTAGAACCCGAGTAACCTTGCAAAACCAAGGGTTCTTAGAGTTTGACTCTTCAATGTGGAGGTAATAAATTCGACCAATCAAATTAGAGTATTTACAAAAGACTTTATCAAGGCCACAAACTTCCGGTACTAGGGTGGAACCCGAGTCATTACCAAATTGTGTTTATGTGGGACTTGACTCTTTACCAGATCTAGAGTTCCAACTGAAGGCAGCCTCAGTGGTTCAGTGATTAAAGACATTCAAAAGCTGGTCAGTCAGTATAATAGTCCGTTGCTGAATGATGTGTGGAGACCACTTTTTATTTGTAATGGATTTTCTTTGTATTGGTACATGTAAAATGCAACAGATAGGAAATTTTACAAGTATGACATGTTGATAATAACTCTACTAAAATGCCATGTTGACTACAATAAACAGGGTTGCAGAGTAAATTACTTCATTTTTGCAACTTTTCTCAAGTCATTTGACATATTTCATCTCCAACAGGTGAGTTATATTTCATGGATTAGTTAAGATAATTTGAAATAAAAATATCTATTTGCAAATAATGAGGAGACTTCAAATGAAAATGTTGAACATCAACTGTGAAGCTGGTGTACTGTAATTTTTTGTTCTGTTATTGAATAGATATATGTTTTTTTTACAAAATTTTATTTATTTCAAGACATTTACAATTAATTTTGCATGTTTGTTAATTGAATATCTTGTTAAATTCTTGATGGTGGCAAGTTTTCACAAGAATTCTCTTGTAAATGTCTAGGTATGTTATGGTAATAGTACAATTGACATTTTATATCCTGCCAGAAGGCTACTTCAAATACAACAATAAAAATCTACCTCATGTTAAATGATAAAAATACAAAGGCAACTAAAATCATTTTTAAAACCATCAAACCATCATAAATAAAACTCAAAAGATCAAAAGGGTTCAATATAGATGTATTTAGACACCATAATTTAATCAATAAAGTCTTTGGCAAAGGCATTGAAAATTTAAAGGGAAAATTCGCAAAAAAATAAAAATTCAATATTTTATTCCTCATATCTTAGTTAGCACATAAATATATGTATAACTGTTCAATTGTATCGGATAACTGTACAAGACTGAATTAATTGTGAGCAAATCCCGGTGCATCAACCGCCATATTGTCGTCTTGTCAACTTCAAAAGTCACGTGATACCTAAAGACCACAAAATACCAAAACTCGATAAGCCTGTGTAAAACAACAAGTACATAACTCTGATCTGTCCAAATAAACATAATTTCTTTCACTAAATTCAATGATTTGTAATTTTATCAATAGAGAAATGATAATTTGCAGCTATTTATTCTTAATATATCATTTAATTGATAATATATCCAGAACTTTTATGAAGTTCCCGTGTTCACAGTTGAAAAAACCGAAAACATTAGGATTCATATACAAGAAGTATATTCATAGTTATGCAGGCTTGTACTGAGCATATTGTGTATTAAGTGTTTATTGAGAAGACAGGTGTCAGACCCATCTGACCACTTCTACCTGTATAAATCACTTCACCTTACCCGGAAAAATGACGACCTCGGAGTATAATTCCCTGTTGATACCACCTGCTGTGTACACGATCAACTCCGCAAACACCTGCATTGAATCGGTATGAGACACACACCTTAGACTTATTATCCACGTACCTATAGTCATACATACGAACAGTAGAAACTCGGGTAGAAACCTCTTGTTTTTTTTCTCTCTTGAAACCGATTGCAGTGGTATTTACATTAGACCTACATTTTTATGTCATGCTGTATTTTCGCGCAGGAGACGTTTTATGCAGAAAAATGAAATTTTTGCAAATTATTTAAAAAAACAAGTCTGATGTAGGGGATTTTTTATTTATCGTATTTTCGTGCAAAGTATATTACCTTCTATATAAATGTAAAGTTTTAGGGCAAAATATTCTGGATCGTTGGGACACACTGATGTATAAAATCATAGAGATAGTCATTTTCATTAATATAACAATTTAAAAGTGCATTAACTTATCATCATATTATAAAAGTCAATTTCATCAACATCGCATGCTCAGGGTCTTGGTATTGTGCTCGAATCAAATATAACTCATGAACATGGCGTTGAAATAAGACTAAAAAGTGCAATAAAAAGTTTAATAAAACTGCATATAAACGTACAAATACAAACTTAGGTATACTGAACACAGCCTAATCTCCGTAGCTTACAGTATATAACACAACTGTCTGTATAAACGATTTCGGCATTATAAGTATGTAATTTTTTTCAGACAACTTGAACGTCCCAGCTTGAACCCATGACACATAAAGCATTTGAAAGTTTCTTGTATTATAAAATGTTGAAGACATTAAAAAGGCATTACGAAAATCAAACTCTTATAGCGTTATTTTTTTTTTACATAGAAGCTGGGACTAATACATGTATATTGATCATATTTGTCCCACACAGAAGTAAACCGAAGTTTGAGCGCAGGCGGATTCGGATACGGAAAAGGGGTCTAGAAAAAAGGGTCTACTCTAATTTGTCATATTTTGTCAACCTGCTGCACGAAATAAATCATTTCTAACTCCGAGTACAATATCTTCAGATGATCCAGTTTTGAGCCGGGTGAATGACACTTTTTACTGCGTGTGACCCTCGCAGAAACACTATAATCCTGAATGAATTACAACTAATTTTATCCAGTTTCTGTTATTTATTTAATTTCAGTGAAGTAATTTAAATAAGATTTGTGTATTGTGTTATAAACGATTTTTTTCTCAAAACAAGAGTGTGCCTTTTTTTACCTGTAATTAGTGCAGCACTTGCCACATTCCCTGTTGATACCACCTGCTGTGTACACGATCAACTCCGCAAACACCTGCATTGAATCGGTATGAGACACACACCTTAGACTTATTATCCACGTACCTATAGTCATACATACGAACAGTAGAAACTCGGGTAGAAACCTCTTGTTTTTTTTCTCTCTTGAAACCAAAACAAGGCAAAACAAGAGTGTGCCTTTTTTACCTGTAATTAGTGCAGCACTTGCCACATTTACCTTTAGGGCATGCCACAGGTAAATTTGACACGGGACATGATTTTGTATATTTGGTTGTTAATTAACCTCTGATGATTACATCACTACAAAGGTATTAATTTTTCATCACTGGAACACAGGAGCACACGCGTGTGTGTGTGTGTGTGTGTGCACACAAATTTATTACTTCGTAGATTGTTTTGAGGATAATGATAGAGAATTAATGTTTTTTGTTATTTTGAACTACTTTTCTGAGATCTTTTTGCATCGATTTAAAACATGAACAACCAATTTTATTTCCTAGTAAATTTAGTATTTAGTTATTCTACGAAGAAGTTATGCAGAAAGAAACAATTAGATTTAGACAAAAGGGTAACACGCTCGTCCTTGTTTTTCTACAGTAATTAGTTATTTCATGATCTCACTCGAACGCTTTAAATAACGATATAAACAGTGGTATGATTGTTTTTTAAAATGACCAAGATCTAGCCAAGTGACGTCACTCAGCTAAACTTTGTAGCAGAAATGAATAATAAATATTGTTTTTCTCCTAAACCCATGCGAATTTTTACTTTAAACTTGGTCAACATGTTCACAATGTTACTTACAGTAAATTAAGGTCTTATTCAAAATTTAGTGAATTTTCCCTTTAACTAGAGAATGTGTCTATAAGACAAATTTATGACAATATATAACGTATGTCAATCAGGCATAAAAATTAGTTCCTGATCACTGAATCATCAGGAAGTACCAGATGAAGTATAGATGATTGTTCAATAAACTTTTGTTGAAAATGGAAAGTAACAAAAATACCATACTTAAGTCTTTTAAACATTAAATATTGGTCAGATTATAAAATTATCCTTGAATTATGTAGTATTCACCAATTAAACATCTACCTGTTTGAAATGGGCCTAATGCAAAAATTTAACTAAGTCATTCAAGCATAAAATGGAAGTCAAGGTAAAAAAATTGTCCAAAAATTGGGTAGTTATCACAAAGATGAGTAGTTTCAAGAAACATCATAATTATATGTTGTGTAGTTGTTGAGAAAAGTACATAAAACACAAAATTTACCAAAAGTCATTCAAGCGTAAAATGTAGGTCAAAGACACTTAATTCGCCTCGATTTGGATAGTATTTATCAAGTTATTTTGATGCAACAACACTGGGATAGCATGTTAAGTTGATGACAAACAGACCAAAATGCAAAATTTAACATAAGTCGCTCAAGCGTAAAATAAAGGTCAAAACTACCTTACTGTCAATGTTTTGTGTAGTACTCATCAAGGCACTTAATTTGATGAAACATCATATTGGTATAATGTGTAGTTGTTGAGAAATGGACCTTAACGCAAAATTTAAGAAAAGTTACTCAAGCGTAAAATATAGGTCAAAGCTACCTATCTGTCAATGTTTGGAGTAGTACTCATCAAGGCAATTAATTTGATGATACATCATATTGGTATAAAGTGTAGTTGTTGAGAAATGGACATTAACGCAAAATTTAAGAAAAGTCACTCAAGTGTAAAATATAGGTCAAAGCTACCTAACTGTCAATGTTTTGGGTAGCATTCATCAAGGCAATTAATTTGATGATACATCATATTGGTATAATGTGTAGTTGTTGAGGAATGGACCTTAACGCAATATAAAACAAAAGTCACTCAAGCGTAAAATATAGGTCAAAGCTACCTAACTGTCAATAATTCCAAATGTAATTGTAACGTTCATTTTCATTGGTCAATGTCATGAATAACAAACGGAAATATTTTTCGATAATTCCGTTGGCCCATTAATCCGCTCTGCAAAAATATAGTGCAGCTAATAAAGACGTCGTTAACATGGATTACGCAGTTTTTAACGTACAAAATGGAATTATAAGAATTAAACACTGATTTTTAGGAAATTATGTATGTATAAACTCCGGCAGCTCACTCACAAACTTTACATAAAGTCCTTCGGACTTTATTCAGTTTGTGAGTGAGCTGCCGGAGTTTATACATAGATAATTTCATAAAAATGAGTGTTTAATCCTATAATGTTTTGGGTAGTACTCAACAAGACAATTAATTTGATGAAACATCACACTGGTATAATGTGTAGTCATTGAGAAATGCACCTTAACGCAAAATTTAACAAAAGTCACTCAAGCGTAAAAATGTAGGTCAAAGCTACCTAACTGTCAATGTTTTGGGTAGTACTCATCAAGACAATTAATTTGATGAAACATCATATTGGCATAATGTGTAGTTGTTGAGAAATGGACCTTAACGCAAAATTTTACAAAAGTCACTTAAGCGTAAAATGTAGGTCATGAATCCCTAATTGTTAGTGAATCTGGTAGTACTTATCAAAGTGCATGTACTGATGTAATATTATCAAAATAATACAAGAGGTTGCCAATATACGGACCTAAACGCAAAACTTAACATTGGGACGTACGTACGTACAGACGGACAAGGGTAAATCTATATGCCCCTTCCACTTCGTGGCGGGGCATAAAAAGTGTAATTTGTAAAAGTGAAAACACAAGTTCAGTTGATAGGTAACCAACCTAGAAATACATTGTATCTGCATGTAAAACTAGAAAATGTGTTTATAAAACAGGGATGCCACACCGACAAAGGAGAAGGATCGATAAGCCCCATTATTGGCCCCAAATATCCACTTAGAATTACTTTTCTGATCAAGTGATGTTTAAATGAATATTTATATTACTAAATAGTTGCTCTAACACGCATTACATGTTTTTTTTATATTATAAGTTCCGCGTTGTACAAATGTGACGCAGCAAAATTGCCTTATGACATCAAACTATGCAAATTTTGTCGAAATCAAAGATTTTTTAGACAATTTTCTTACTTTTAACATTGAGCACATCGGAACAACACAAAAATATTTAAAGGCATGAAAGGTATTATAATGATACAACTTTCTGTAAAATATTTTCTTGTTGTTCGCATGTGCCCACTTTCGTTTTGAATAAAAACCATACAAAATTTTAAGATTTTTAAGAAAATTATCATGTTTTCTATAAAAAGCCTGATTTCAATATTTGTTTTCTATGTAAAAAAAGCCTGATTTCAATATTTGTTTTCTATGTAACTCATAATAATTTAGATGTTTATGAATTTAAATAATTGAAAGGCATCTACAGAAATAATATTTCAGAAAAATATAGGGTTGTATGACATTGTCTTAATTTTGGGCCAGATTCATATCTTATTGACCCTACTCCTTTATCGCAATAGATAACCTAAGCCAATCATCAATGGAATTTAATTCCCTGTCACTGAATTGGGATGGAATCATCAAGAAGTACTGTTACAGATGATTATTCATTAAATATTTGTTTAGTAAACAAAAATTACCTGTCTAAAGTCGCTGAAGCATAAAATATTGGTCAGGTTATAAAATTATCCATGAATTAGCAGTACTCACTATGTCAATTTCTTTGATTAACCACAAAGTTGCTAATAAATTGGCCTAATGTAAAAATTTAACAAAGTCATTCAAGTGTAAAATGTAGGTCAAAGTCAACGAATTGTCTAAGAATTTGGTAGTTTTCACTAAAATGAGTCATTTCATGAAACATCATAATGTTATGTTGTGTAGTTGTTTAGAAATGGTCTTAACACACAAGATTTACCAAAAGTTACTCAAGCATAAAATGTAGGTCAAAGACACTAAATTGTCCTTGATTTAGATTGCAGCCATCAAGGTGATTTATTCGATGCAACACCACAGTGATATCATGTTAAGTTGTTGACAAATGGACTTTAACGCAAAATTTAACAAAAGTCACTCAAGCATAAAATATAGGTCAAAGCCACTTAATTCTTGATGACTTGGGTAGTAATCATCAAGGTGATTAATTTGTTGAAGTATGATGTGTAGTTGATGAGAAATGGACTTAAACACAAAATTTAACAAAAGTCACTCAAGCATAAAATATAGGTTAAATCCACTTAATTCTCAATGATTTTGGTAGTACTCATCAAGGGAATAAATTTGATGAAACATCATTGTTGTATGATGTTTAGTTGTTGAGAAATGAACTTAAACGCAAAATTTAACAAAAGTCACTCAAGTGTAAAATGTAGGGCATAGATCCCTTAGTAATTGTTGGTGAATCTGGTAGTACTAACCAAGGTGCATATACTGATGTAATAATATTAAAATATTACATGTGGTTACCAAAATGTGGACCTAAACACAAAACCTAACACTGGGAGTACGGACGGACGGGCGGACAAGGGTAAATCTATATGCCCCTTCCACTTCGTGGCGGGGCATAAAAATTAGGTCACAATTGTTAACCATGCATGGTCACACATTTTTAAATCATAAAAATCTGGTGGCGATAGTTTAACAATAATTTGAATACTAGTACACAGTTTTAAACACCAGTGCATTATTGCATAGGTATACAAATTTGCACTAGTAAGCAAATACTGCATGTAATGCAACTTCTGCATACCTGTGTAAACTTTTACAAACAAAGGTTGTCAATTTGCACAAGTTCAGGGGTAAGTGTAAATGTATATTTGTACACAAATAAATTTAAATGGTATGTATTTTAAGCATGTAAATGCAAACTAAAAAATAGTAATGGTGCAATACATGATACCCTGCCACATTTCACAAAATTTCTAAGTTAAAAGGGGTATAATTTCAGAACTATGTGTACCACTGAACCCAAAGTTATACTTGGCCTGTGCATTAAGGTAAAGAATTTACACACCAAGTTTGAAGCCTGTATGTTATTTCATTCACAAATTATGAGTACGAAACCCTAAAATTTACAAAATTTCAAAGTTTCAAGGGGCATAACTCCAAAACCCATAAAACCTCTAAACCTAAAATTGGACTTCACCTGAGTTTTGTGGTAAACAACTTACATACCAAGTTTGAAGACCTTGTGTTATTTCGTTCACAAGATATCACTCAGAAACCCTAAAATTCACAAAATTTCAAAGTTTCAAGGGGCATAACTCCAGAACCCCTTAGACCACAGAACCCAATATCAATCTTGACCTAAGTTTTGTGGTAAACAACTTATATACTAAGTTTGAAGACCTTTTGTTATTTTATTCACAAGTTATCAGTCGGAAACCCTAAAATTTGCAAAATTTCAAAGTTTCAAGGGGCACTTCAGAACCACTTGGACCTCAGAACCCAATATCAAAATTGACCTGAGTTTTGTGGTAAACAACTTACATATCAAGTTTGAAGACCTTGTGTTATTTCGTTCACAAGTTATCAGTCGGAAACCTTCAGGGGACAGACGGACGGACAGATGGACAGACAGACGGTCGGACGGACACACGACTGAGGGTATCACATAATACCTCGCTACTTCGTGTGACAGGGTATAAAAATGAACACTGTAAAATACTGTTTCTGTCTCAGAAAGGGAGGAAAATGTCTTACAACTTGATTAAAACCATGAAATTAAGGCACATATAATGAACTGTTCTATCTATAAAAGTCATACTTCTCTGACAGTTTTGTCTGATTTTGCATTTTTGGCCTTTCATAACTACACATATGCTTGAAATGCATAGCAAAAAAACTTTTGCATACAGGTACAGTGTTGCTTAAGTGTAAATTAACATACTGGTGTAATCTTGTGTATGTAAATGGAGCTTAAATTAAGTGATTGACAATTATTGTGCATTGGCCATTTTACAGTTATTGCAAATATGTTGGATAGGGGACATATTTTCTGAAAAAAGAAGAAAATTGTATAAAAGTATGGGAATGCATGTGTTGGTTTTGCAAAGCATAGTTCTCCAACTATGAAAGTTTCTTAGTATTTCTACCTATTCATAAAATCTACTCCCTGTATAATCTGTGTCTGTATAGCTATAGTGGAACTAAATTGGATATTAGCAAAATATAGGAAAGCGATTAAAAACCAGTTGTTAAGTTGGCCTGAATTAACCATGAAATGGTCTACTTCTTCTTATGTAAGCACCTTCATGATTTTGAAGATTATGTCACTTGATAATGCACATAAAGAATTGAAAAAAGAAACTACAGAATTTTTTTTTAAATTTTTACTGAGATGAATCTATACATTTTGTAGGAGATTCGGCTGTTACCTCATAGGTTTGAAAACTTACCTTTGGTTGGCAAGAAATCGTGGTCACTGAAAGGGTCATAAAACTGTCATTTCAATTAACCAGTAAGAAGTTGTTATTTGAGGTAACTTGATAATTCCTTTTGATCTAAATTATGGAATGTTCACACTTTTAGAGGGTATAAAAAATTTCAACTTATTATTTTCAATGCATATAGAATTAGCTTACTTGTAAACAATACATTTTTTTTTAATTTTTCACTTTTTGAAAGGCAAATGAAAAACTTTTTGCTCATTTTTTAAAAAAGTAAAACAGTAGAAAAAATATGAATTTCTCAATGATATATGCATTTTACAGATCCAAAATCGTGCTTCTAACAAAAATGTTATTAAACATAAAAAATTCTATCCTTTTAGTATACAATGGTAAATGTTAAGCTTTGCCAACCAATAATGCTAACTTGCATATGTAAATTAGATTTTATGACATCACTAATTAGATCGGTGGAGACTCCTATTCACATTTTGTATATTGATATATTGCTTGTTTGAATGACTCAGTTAAGTCATTCAAGACAATACTATAATGCCATGGAGACTTTTCCAGCTGTTGATGGGGCTTGGAAAGAAAGATTGGTATATTGGTATCATAACTGTGTTCTGCATGAGGGTATTTGATATGATTGAGAGTGTGTTGGGTGCCTGTCTGAGAGGTGGTTTTTGAAATGGCAACTTGTTCCTGTATGATCTTATACAACATGACAAGGCATGCTCATCAGCTTGCTTCTCCATTTAAAGGCATCCAACATGTCACTAGCACTTGATGAGTTCATACATGCATGTCTGTTAGAGCAGGGACTATACATTATAGGGATTAGTCACTTCGATAAAAACCTAATAAACTTGGACATGTAAACA
>MJUU01034167.1:50848-61633 GCA_002080025.1 Modiolus philippinarum
TGTTTTCCAATTTTCATATTTTCAAAATAGGTAATCAACGATTACAAAGTTCGCCTCGTTATGGCACGTTGTCGCAGCAACCAAATTTTGCCTGGATGCTGACTGACATACTATCAAAATTCATACTATGACATACTATGATAGGGTTACCTGAACCAACAATGTGCAGTTACTGAGCTATGAACTCAGATGTACATATTAATGTAAGTCATTCATGCGTAAAATGTAGGTTAAAGTGACCTAATTTTGTCTGAATGCAGAGCTACAATCACAGATGCATGCACATGCACATGCAAGATGATCCTACCATGTACAGTACCTGAGATCTGATCTCTGACATGAACTTGAATGTAAGTCACTCAAACGGAAAATGTTGATCAAAGTGACAAAATTTTGCCTGAATGCTGACCTACCATCAGAGATTCATGCATGTGCAAGGTAAGATGATCCTACGATATACAGTGACCGAGACCTGAACTCGGATGTAAACTTAAATGTAAGTCACTCAAGCGGAAAATGTAGGTCAAAGTGAACTTATTTTGCCTGGATGCTGACCTACCCTGAGATATGCATGCATGTGTAAGGTTAGATGATAATACCATGTACAGTGACCGAGATCTGATTTGGTTCCTATTGGATATATAGTTTCGGAACAAAATATTGTTGAAATAATCCCTTAGGATCCAATGTGAAATTAAATTCCCTGCTGGTGGCCAACTATAATAAGATGTAACTTTGAAAAAAAAACCACATTTTTGCAGGAGGACAATTGTGTCAAAGTTTGGTCCAAATTGCTCGGGCAGTTTCAGAGGATCGTTGAATGTTTCCTACCATAGGGTACAATGTTGAATGTTTCCTACCATAGGGTACAATGTTGAATGTTTCCTGCCATAGGGTACAATGTTGAATGTATCCTACCATAGGGAACAATGTTGAATGTTTCCTAGGGTACAATGTTAAACAATGTGAACAGGTAGTGGCAATCTTGTATATAGAGCGGACTTGAGAAAAAAGAAAAAACTTAAACACTTAAAGAAGCATTTAAAATTGATAAAATCCAAATTCTTGGTGTCTTGGTGCACTTTTTTCATATCTGGTGTTAAATGTTGAAATCCATATTTCCTATCGACTACTTTTGATAATTTTGATAGACAAAAATCTTTCAGTATGATTATGATTGAATGACCGATGATGATAAACGGAAACGAAGACTCTTCATTGCAGTGGTAGCAGCGGTAGGTTTGGTCTCCTATTTCGGAAAAGCATATCTTGATGATATGAGAGAATATAAATTGTATTCAAAAACAATACGCTATCCAGAACTTATACAGCACACCTGTATCCTTTCTAACATAAACAGTCTATCTTAAAGAATATGTTTGACTATATGTTGTAATCGTGCACAAACTTAATACACTGATGCTTTGTCCGACAACGGAAGACAGTGATGGTAAGAACACTTTGCTAGTTTAGTTAATACATGGATGTAGCATTGATCGATAATTAGCAAAGAATTCTGCTCAAACCGGTGCTAGGGACCGTCTTGAACTTACTATGAGGTATAAGAAGAGCTAATTGTGAAAGGCCTCGGTGACTTCAAGATCAAGAACAACAATAAAAGCGTTGTTCCTTTGCTTGGTTCTACCTTGTATTTGTAGGGACTTTGTCTCATGTGCATTTACTCCATATCCTTTCATTGTTTACTAGTTCCAATTTGCCTTCCTAGTTATGTCAGAGGACAAGATCTGAAACATGTTTCAATTGGGTCAAATGTTAAAATTTGCGGTTCCTTCTGGTGGCCATCGCGGAAGTTTGATCTTTAAAACACTTTTTACAGGGGTTTACCTAAATAAACAATGAAAGGATATGGAGTACATGCACATAAGACAAAGTCTCTACAAATTCATGGTAGAAGTTATCAATGAGACGTTTTTATTGTTGCTTTTCATCTTGAAGTCACCAGGAGGGGACTATTTTGGCGAAAGTTTGGTTCCTATTGGATATATAGTTTCGGAACAAAATATTGTTGAAAGAATCCCTTTAGGATCCAATGTGAAATTAAATTCCTTGCTGGTGGCCATCTTTAATAAGATGTAAATTTGAAAAAAAAAACCACATTTTTGCAGGAGGACAATTGTGTCAAAGTTTGGTCCAAATTGCTCGGGCAGTTTCAGAGGATCGTTGAATGTTTCCTACCATAGGGTACAATGTTGAATGTTTCCTACCATAGAGTACAATGTTGAATGTTTCCTACCATAGGGTACAATGTTAAAAAATGTGAACAGGTGGTGGCAATCTTGTATATAGAGCGGACTTGAGAAAAAAAAACCTGAAATTAATTTCGCTTTCTTTGGTTCCAAACGGCAATGTGTTACACTATGTCCCCTGCTGGTAGCAATTTTGGATAAAGTGCGATTAAGGAAAACACATCTTCAGGGGCTACCTAAAGACTGTTGTGGCAAACTCTCGTTTCAATAAGCTTCCACGTAATGGATTTTCCCAAAGGGCCCAATGCTGAACTTTGTTTGTCACTTGCGGTCGTTTTTGATCAAGAATGAAACTAAAAACAAAAGCATAGGTTTCTGCAGGAGCCGACCCCAGGACTATTGGGACCATGTTTGATTCCAATTGGCTATGTAGTTTCAGAGCAGAAGATCTTTGAATGTGTTTTTCCATAGAGTTAAACGTTAAACTATGTTTCCACTGGCAGTCGTCTCGAATGTAGAGCAGACGGGGCCACCTGAAGACTTTTGCGGCCAAGTTTGGTTCCACTTGGCCTAGAAGTTTCAGATGAGATTTTTTTCGAATATGTTTACGCCGGACAGACGACGGACGAACGCAAAGTGATGTCAAACGCTATGACAAGGTAAGCTAATAATAGCATACATGTACATATGTTTATGAGCTCTTAATAAATTGGAGTTGTAGCTGTCAATGATCATGTAAACACTACATTAATTTACAGTAAAACAAGTGAAATCTGAGAACTTGATGTGTTTCATACCCGTATTTTTCATTAACACTTTACATATTGTAGAGATGTATGTTCTTTGGTATTGTGTGCCGGTTTCTCTGCTACTTTGTTATTCTTAAATGGATAAACGATTTCATGTCACCGGTCGGTTTATCAGATAATTTTGTATTTAGAATAGCAAAAAAAAAAACCACAAATCTATTCCCCAAATTTAATTATAATTCGCTTTAATTGTGCAGAAATGCTTCATATGTAACATTAAATCGCTAAATCATGTCAGTAGAACGCCAGGACCTACCAGTAGAAACCCAGGACCGGGCGTTAGAAAGCCAGGACCTCATATTTTCAATTTGTTTCCAGTATAGCCAAATTACAGTTTTTTTCAGGCTTGAAAAGTGTTGCTAAATAATTGTATCATAGATGAGGATAACGCATGTTGTTTTTGACTCATTTAGCACAAGTATAGCATGATATTCATGATTATTTACACAGTGGAATAATAGCAAATGGCATAAAAAATAAATATTGCATGAATGCATTTTTACCGGTATCAAAACAATATCCATTTGTTGTTAGTTTCACCTGTTCATAACTACAATCGTGCTCTCGTTTTTGTGTATCAACAAAGTCGTCATTTTTAGTTCGCCTCAACGAAGTTGAGGAGGACTATTGAAGTACCACCGGCGTCCGCGTCCGCGTCTACGTCTATGTCCGCATTTGGGCATATATCTCTGCAACTATGCATGGTATGGTCACCAAACTTTGTATGCAAGTGCATCTTTGGCTATCTCACAGCCTCTAAGAAAATTGGGTCTTTCTGGCCTATATTTTCCGCTTGAACGACTTACATTCAAGTTTACGTCCGAGTTCAGATCTCAGTCACTATACATGGTAGGATCATGTAACCTTGCATATGTATGCATCTCTGATGGTAGATCAGCATCCAGGCAAAATAAGGTCACTTTGACCTATATTTTCCGCTTGAACGACTAACATTTTAGTTAACGTCCGAGTTCAGATCTCAGTCACTATACATGGTAGGATCATGTAACCTTGCATATGCATGCATCTCTGATGGTAGGTTAGCATCCAGGCAAAAATTATGTCACTTTGACCTATACTTTACGCTTGATTGATTTACATTCAAGTTTTCGGACGATTTCAGATCTCAGTCACTATACATGGTAGGATCATGTAACCTTGCATATGCATGCAACTCTGATGGTAGATCAGCATCCAGGCAAAATTAGGTCACTCTGACCTATATTTTATGCTTGATTGATTTACATTCAAGTTTTAGGACGAGTTCAGATCTTAGTCACTATACATGGTACGATCATGTAACCTGGCATATGTATGCATCTCTGATGGTAGATCAGCATCCAGGCAAAATAAGGTCACTTTGACCTATATTTTCCGCTTGAACGACTAACATTCTAGTTAACGTCCGAGTTCAGATCTCAGTCACTATACATGGTAGGATCATGTAACCTTGCATATGCATGCATCTCTGATGGTAGGTCAGCATCCAGGCAAAAATTATGTCACTTTGACCTATATTTTACGCTTGATTGATTTACATTCAAGTTTTCGGACGATTTCAGATCTCAGTCACTATACATGGTAGGATCATGTTACCTTGCATATGCATGCAACTCTGATGGTAGATCAGCATCCAGGCAAAATTAGGTCACTTTGACCTATATTTTACGCTTGATTGATTTACACTCAAGTTTTCGGATGAGTTCAGATCTCAGTCACTGCACATGGTAGGATCATGTAACCTTGCATATGCATGCATCTCTGATGGTTGGTCAGCACCCAGGCAAAATTAGGACACCTTGACCTATATTTTATGCTTGATTGATTTACATTCAAGTTTTAGGACGAGTTCAGATCTTAGTCACTATACATGGTACGATCATGTAACCTGGCATATGCATATAACTATGATGGTAGATCAGCATCCAGACAAAATCAGGCATTTTGACCTATATTTTCCGCTTGATTGATTTACATCCAAGTTTTCGGACGAGTTCAGATATCAGTCACTTTACATGGTATAATCATGTAACCTTGCACATGCATCCATCTCTGATGATAGATCAGCATCCGACATTGACCTATATTTTCCGCTTGATTGATTTACATTTAAGTTTTTGGACAAGTCCAGATCTCAGTCACTGTACATGGTAGGATAATGTAACCTGGCATAGGCATGCATCCCTGATGGTACATTAGCATCCAGGCAAAAGTAGGTCACTTTGACTTATGTTTTACGCATGAGTGATTTATGTCCAAGTTTACAGGCAAGTTCAGATCTCAGTCACTATACATGGTAGGATCATGCAACCTTGCTTAGGCATGCAAATGTGATGTCAACATCCAGTCAAAATTTTGTTACTGTGACAAAGTGCCATAACGAGGCGAACTCTGTAATCGTTGATTACCTATGTTTGTTTATCAATGCAGTAGAAATCACGGACAAGCATTAGAAATCACGGACAAAATGCAGTAGAAATCATGTTCTCGCAGGACAACGATACCTACGGTGTATCAGGTGTATTCAAAACTATGCGTCGAACTCCATGCTATGATTTATGGCTGATCAAAAAAGATGTCATCGTTGCAGGCCAAAGGTTACGATCCATTTCTTTTCTTCACTCTTTGAAGATCTGGACACATG
The DNA here is from genome assembly GCA_002080025.1 of Modiolus philippinarum. Classification (NCBI taxonomy): domain Eukaryota; kingdom Metazoa; phylum Mollusca; class Bivalvia; order Mytilida; family Modiolidae; genus Modiolus; species Modiolus philippinarum. The sequence goes on from MJUU01034167.1 coordinate 56,509, forward strand.
TTTTGAGATGCATATTTTGGAGAAACAAGTTTCAAATTATCTCTAATATTTGAAAGAGAGTTTCGGTATGATTCGTTGTAAAAGAATAAAGACTACTTTTGATGTTAACAGAACAGGACATGCTTACCCTTCCGGAGCACCTCATGTCACTCTCAGTTTAATGGGAATTCACACTGTAAGTCCCTTAGTTTTGAGTGTTGTGTTTTTATTTCTGTGTTTTGTAGTGCCCATCGTTATTGTTAGTCTGTGTTCTCGTTTTGGTCTTCATGGTCGTTGGACTTTTTTGTAAATACAACTCCTTTGTTCAGTTTTACGATATATAATAATGTGACAATACATTTCTCAGCGAGTTTTTCCTTACTTGGATAAACCAAAAGGAAGGAATGTTGACTTTGAATTACACTTTACACGATGGTCATCAATATATTAAACGAATGAATATAATAGAAATACTAATACTCATTTCCGCCAATGCAAACACCTAGCAAAGGTGTCAACCGAGAAAATGCCCGAAGAACGTTTCTTTCAGTGGTAATACAATTTTTCTTAAAAGTTACGGATGTCAAAATTGAAATACTCTTTCATAACGGATTTCATGTAAAAAGTATGCCTAATTTTACTCAAACTGCCTTCAAAAGGCGATGCAATAATGTAGCACTTGTGTACCATTGGGAGATTAAGCGGGCGACAAGTTTTTATCACAAGTGAGAACAAATGTGCTTGAAAAATCTTGATGGATAACTCGATTACACAGAACCTGAAAAAAGGATATTTCATTTTGAAGTAGATATATATGTAACTATTATACTACCCAAGTCTACAATTCACGTGATAAAATATTGGTTTCATTGTTTTCTCTACAGCGATAGGCGTAAGTCCTTACAAATGGATAAAACCGAAGAATATTACACATTTTGATGACAGAGGCAAACCTAAAATGGATTTCCGAACCGGCCTAGAAGGAAAACTGACATACATGTTACCGGAGAAACAGATTTAAGACAGAAATATAAAAATGAATATAATTGTGATTTGCATAAGCGTTTCGATTGTTTTAATAAATAGAGATTAATACATGGCCTTTTCCATATCAGCACGGTTATCATCCCGAGGCGCCAGCCGAGGGCCGATATGGGACGAGGGATGATAACCGCGCTGATATGGAAAAGGCCATGTCTTAATCTGTTTATTATATACTTCCAATTAGAAGCTATCATCACACCCGGGCCGAAATAGCCATATCACCGGTCTGATATGGATATTTGAGAACGAGGCGGTCTGATATGGCCATATCAGGCTGGGTATATGATATGAACTGTTTACTTCCGGCTATATTACATATGCAAAACAGAACATATCTTCGCTAAGTATGTCATAAAATATGATATTGTATCAAAGAGTCGATGATCATTATGCCCACAAAAAATGAATAGCTACCACCACCAACATGAGATAGTGAACATAGTTGTAAGCAATTTATTAGAATAGTTGTGAGTAATAATTAGTAACAATCAATATAATTTATATAGTAAGAGTGTCTGTTTCCTTGATTCTCAGCACCACAATCATACATATGGTCGTATGATCATACTAATGAGTAGTAAAACATAGTCAACACAGATACAAGTATTGGATAAGGACGACACCACTTGATTTCGGGCTCCGTAGATCAAAGAAAAATGACACCAATTCTTCGGTACAAAATTAAGATTTCTGGAGCCACTTCAAACGGTCTTTATGGATTTGAGATAAAAACATTTGAGATAAGCAAGAGAAAAACCTACTGATTACGCTTACGATTAAAATTCGGTATAAAACTTGGTTTCTGGGGAATAACTTCAGCATGACTTTATGGACTGGAATGCATTAGAGATAAGAAAGAATGGAACCTGCTGATTGGGTTCAATAGGTCTCAGTCCACGTCACAAACACTATCGGACCAAAAATTGGCCCCCGGAACGTAACTTAAGAATGACTTTATGGATTTGAATGAAATCTTGCGCAAGTAAAAGCATTAGCGTTAAGAAAGACAAGTATTGATTTTGGGCTCAGTAGGTCAACGGTCAACATTACAAAATTTGCCGAGAAAAATGAAAATTCGGTGTAAACATCGGTTTGCAGAGGATAACTTCAGACTTTGTGTGTGTCAATGAAACACAGGTGAAAATGTTGAAGGTAAGGAAGACACCTAAAGCTTAGCTGCGGAACCGTAGCTCTTATTGTTCTTGTGCTCATTTTTTATAATTGCGGTCCGCCAAATCAGAAAAAAATAAAAGGACCTATAGAGCTACGGTTCCGCAGCTACTTACTGCTGAGCCCTAGGGAGCGACCATTTGATTTTTTATGGGGAGGGGGTTTGGAAGGAACATCTGATAATGGATTTTTTTATGTCATCTTTGGGCCCGACAGAATGGCATGATGAAATTCAACAAAACCTGCATGGATACAAGCATTAGAGGAAAGGAAGACAGCCTTCGATTATGGGCTCAGTAGGTCAAAGGAAAATTACACAAATGCTTATAGAACTTTCAAATTTGATACAAAATTTGTTTTGCGGAGTAGAACTGCAAAATGGATTTATGGATTTAAGGCAGTGGCTACGCGTCCACGCGGCTTGGACGCGTAGTCCACAGGCTGCGAGTACACGCTTCCGGTTTTTGGTTTAAATCGGATTTTTTCCCGACTTTCGATGTAATTTCCGGAGCATTCAAGTTTATCGTGAAGGTAAGTTTAAATGTTTCCGTTTTTTTTATACGAAGAAACTAATAAAATTTCGAATTCTATATTTACATGAATCGTACAATTCATTAATACATTCGGTATAAATTCGGTATAATACAAATTATCATTTTCTTTCAAACATAAAATTTCTACTTGGAACAATTCCTGCATAATCAATACATGTAAGATTGTTGGGCCGCATTTTATTGGCAGTATGATGACGACTTTGTCCCTGTTTTCTTGGCTATCTTTTTATTGGCCTTTAAAGACAGCTTTTTCTTTATTTTCGCCCTCAACTCGTTGTCAAGTTCTGTATTGGATACGGAATGGCTTATTTCGCGATTGTGGGTTTCGTTCAACACACGAATAATTAATTAAACTGTTGTAATCATTGGTAACAACAACATTTAGGCTAAATATTGGAATTCTTTTTGATATGTACTGAAAATGAAATTAAAAAAATCGATGAAGAAGAAAATATATTGTTACGGCTAGGAGGTAGGCATAGGCTGATAGGATTTTATGTATGTATTTCACTTATTTTTAGTCACAATGGCACACCTTACTTTTATTCTTGTCTGTTTTTAGCGTGACGTGTCGTTTGTGCCATATGACTTTATTCGCGTGAATGAACATTATCAAAGACATTTCTGTTGCAGATATCGCGATTATGATGATGTATATTGTATGTAAATATTGTAATTATTATGTGATAAGTGGGAAGGATAAGACAGACTTCGTCCGACTTGTTTGACCACGGGGGGGGGGGGGGGGGGGGGGNTATTATGTAATAAGTGGGAAGGATAAGACAGAGTTCGTCCGACTTGTTTGACCACGGGGGGTCACCCGACTGAACGACATGTTCCCATCTTTATTTCTCCCGTATATTTCACTTCCACATCATTTTACCTACTTGTTTTTAGTGTGTTTATTCCAGCTAGGTTTGAATATTGTTATCAGGGTTTATTCCAGTTAAGTTTAGCCCTAGTTAAGTCCCGTTTGCCCATATTCCGACTTGACTGTACGTCAACATTCGTAGTTTCCGCCATTACTGAACAGCTGACGTAGTTAGGAATGTGAACTCATGAACTTGGAATGTTATCCAATCAGTGGAGCGGAATGCCCCCACTTCACCATAGAGGCACGAGATGTGTTTCGTCAAGCAGTATAAAAGGAAGCGTTCGCCAGTCTTTCAACAGACTGCGGCCCGCGACCAGGGCGATCAGACCAGTCTTGAAGCTAGTAACCATAGCTAAAGTTAAAAGGGCCGCAGTCGGTACCAGTCTTATAAACAATGTAAACGTCATCCCTAATGTAGAATAGACCAAACCATGTTTGCCCGAGATACGTCACAAAAGTTATTTATATTGCGTTGTTGACAAACAATTGATGTACCAAAAGGGGGGTCTCAGTTATATTTTATCGTTTCTCGGGGATTGAATTGTCAATACTTTTTATATATATATAACAGAGGGGAATAAATTGTAATAGTAAAACTCAATTATAGTTTGCCATATCTGTTGTACATATTTATTTGTAACGTCCGGAGTTTACCGTTCATCTGAATTAACCAGTGCCTAGTTCAAGTCATGCTACCCATGACAGTATAGCTGTATTACCAACAGCTTTAGTTACGCTACCAGTAAATTGTTCTTGGTCTTTGGGCTACCACCAAGACCCTACCAACGCTACATTCTGGTGTCCAGCGGTGGGATTACGAATTATACCTAGTCTGTGAAGAAGAGATTGGTGATGTTGAAATTGTTCTTTTTTTTTAAACACTGACGTTTTCTTTATTGTACAACAGATTAAAAAAAAATAGTAACCATTTTGATATGCAGGAGAATTCTAGTAGTAGTAATGTTGATAAATTGCCACCCAAGTTAGGTCTTAGTACAAAATGTAGATCAATACTTGATCTACCAGACTACAATGCATTAAATACAAAAGTTGAAGTTGTTGCAAACTTAGTTAGCCATTTTAATAGAGAACTGAGTATCATAGGGAACCATGTTACAAAACTAGAAAGCCAGTTACAAGCAGTTGACCACAAGGTTGATAAAATTGAAATCAAACAGAATCCCTGAAAATTATTGTTTAAAAAGTTGGGGAGCAAGTTGAAAACGTGTTTAAATATTTATCTGACACCAAAAATGTACCAGAGTTGCAGAAAACTTGCAAATGTAATTCTTTAGGTGGAAACCACACCTATACTGATAAAAGTAAATGTGAACCTATAACCATGAGTATACAAAACCGAGAACCACCCAATGTACCAGTTTATAGTGAAAATGTTGGTTATAGTCCACCACCTTCTTATGATGGAACCAAACATTGGTTAGATTTTAAATTGCAATTTGAAGCTGTATCAAAGTTGAATTGTTGGTCTGATGAGACAAAAGTT
>MJUU01034167.1:61665-86665 GCA_002080025.1 Modiolus philippinarum
TAATGAATTAGTACAAATATTGACCAAAAGGTTTGCACCCGATAATTTGAAAGAATTGTATATTGCTCAGCTTGATAGTTATGTTAGAAAACCAGGTCAAGCATTGCAAAATTTAGCAGATGATATAAACAGGCTAGTAAGATTAGCTTACCTTTCTGTACCTATTGATACCAGAAATATTTTTGCTTATACGGCATTTGAAAAGGCTCTTGATGATAAAGATTTAGAATTAGCCATTATACAAGCTAATGTGTAAACCATAGATGAGGCATTAACCCTTGCTGTAAAATTTGAAGCTTTCAGATTGAGACAGAAGAGTAAGAACCAAAAGATGATTGATGAACAACCAGGTTGTTTATCTGGTATACCTCGTAAGAAATTTTTTAAGTGTGGTGAAAAGGGGCATTTACGAAAACAATGCCCGAATTTTTAAAAGAAATATTAGGACATTTTGTCTCATTCAAATAGCATGAATGAAAATTTTGTAATATTTTTATATACATTTGAATATTTGATGATGTAATGGTGTTATTAATGATTTTCGATACCAGAAAATGAAATTGTTTGTTATGCATAACTTGCATTACCAGTTATTTTTAGTGTATATGTTCATGAAACCAATGAACGCTGATCAGTATACCTATCTGATTTACCAATACCATGCTTCTTACCATTGAATGAATAATCCAATGAATTTTCTACCTAATTTAGCTGATGTTGTATATAGTGATAGTACCATGAAGTATTTACCAATGAGACAAAAAGTGTGGTTGGATTTTTTATACATGTTTTTAACAATTTACTTTGACTCACTGTCGAGTCTGTGGAATACCATTGCTGGGAGGTATGTCCTGTGATGGGTGAGATCTATGGAAAAGTGTAACCTGTGACGCACTGACGTGTCTGTGGAGTACCAGAGTAAGGTATATCCTGTGACGGGTGTGATCTGTGGATTGAAAATTTTGACAGACAAAATATCAGAGGTATGTCCTGTGACCGGAGGTCTGTGGAGTACCAGTGTTTTGGAAGTATTGCTTGTGACCAAAGTTGTCTGTAGGATACTGTCCTGGAGTCCTTTTGTGTGATGGCCTCCATTTTTATTTGTTTTATCCAACCTTCTATCAGTTTGTCCGATGTTGATTGATACTACATGTAGTTTACCTTTGCATCAGCAATTATTGTGAATCCAAAATGAGGTAGATATTTTGACCTTGAAAGCACCTGTATTTTACTAATGAGGCGTATCTTGATACCAGAGATAAAAGTATACCTGTGAATTATAATTGAGATGTATCTTGATACCAAAGATAAAAGTAAACCCATGAATCATAATTGAGATGTATCTTGATACCAGGGATAAAAGTATAGCTGTGAATTGTGTTTGATATGTTGAGACATATAAAGTTTACCTGTGAACTTGTTTTTCAACTATGATGAACCTCGGAACTCCAACCGATGGTACAACAGAGAAGACCGTTTTTATTTTTTTTAGTTAGGTGTTAAGTAGGTTTTCTGTAGGTAGTTGTCCTTATTTTTCAGTTCGAGGACGAACTCTTTGCCGGGAAAGGGGTAGTGTTACGGCTAGGAGGTAGGCATAGGCTGATAGGATTTTATGTATGTATTTCACTTATTTTTAGTCACAATGGCACACCTTACTTTTATTCTTGTCTGTTTTTAGCGTGACTTGTCGTTTGTGCCATATGACGTTATTCGCGTGAATGAACATTATCAAAGACATTTCTGTTGCAGATATTGCGATTATGATGATGTATATTGTATGTAAATATTGTAATTATTATGTGATAAGTGGGAAGGATAAGACAGAGTTCGTCCGACTTGTTTGACCACGGGGGGTCACCCGACTGAACGACATGTTCCCATCTTTATTTCTCCCGTATATTTCACTTCCACGTCATTTTACCTACTTGTTTTTATTCCCGCTAGGTTTGAATATTGTTATCAGGGTTGATTCCAGTTAAGTTTAGCCCTAGTTAAGTCCCTTTTGTCCATATTCCGACTTGACTGTACGTCAACATTCGTAGTTTCCGCCATTACTGAACAGCTGACGTAGTTAGGAATGTGAACTCATGAACTTGGAATGTTATCCAATCAGTGGAGCGGAATGCCCCCACTTCACCATAGAGGCACGAGATGTGTGTCGTCAAGCAGTATAAAAGGAAGCGTTCGCCAGTCTTTCAACAGACTGCGGCCCGCGACCAGGGCAATCAGACCAGTCTTGAAGCTAGTAACCATAGCTAAAGTTAAAAGGGCCGCAGTCGGTACCAGTCTTATAAACAATGTAAACGTCATCCCTAATGTAGAATAGACCAAACCATGTTTGTCCGAGATACGTCACAAAAGTTATTTATATTGCGTTGTTGACAAACAATTGACGTACCAAAAGGGGGGGTCTCAGTTATATTTTATCGTTTCTCGGGGATTGAATTGTCAATACTTTTTATATATATATAACAGAGGGGAATAAATTGTAATAGTAAAACTCAATTATAGTTTGTCATATCTGTTGTACATATTTATTTGAAACGTCAGGAGTTTACCGTTCATCTGAATTAACCAGTGCCTTGGACTTTGCCGCTACGCTACCACTATGCGGTTATGCTACCAATAGCCATTTACGCTACCAGTAAACTGCTTAATATGAATAACCAGTGCATTATAGATCCCTACCAGATCTAACCTATTGCATATAAACCACAACCACTGTACAGTATTTACCACTGACATTACGTCAAACCATTGTTTACCCCACCCTACCCTAAAATGTAACAATACATATATAAATACCTGTAAAACGAAAGTGAATAAATAAAGGAAATATACTGAATGATTTAAAAAATCTTTTTTACCAAAAAAAATTCTATAGATATTAAGAAACATTTCATCATAAATGAGTTTAATTTCTAAACATACATAAAACAAAACAAAATATAATTTCATCATTTTGGTGAAATTTTACTGGACAGTCACATGCCAAGGTCAAGGTCACAAGGTCAAATATTCTGATACCAACTGAAAGGTCTCTCCACAAGGAATACACATGCAAACTATGAAAGAACTATCACTTACCATTCAAAAGATATGCTCAATGTTAAAGTTTTTATGCATTTGTTCACAGGCCAAGGTTAAGATCATGATCACAAGGTCAACTATTCTGGTACCATTGGATGGTATAATTATATTTAAATTTTAAGACAACCGCAGAATACTTAGGTATCCATCCAAGCTACTCTGCCAGCTGTTCCGCTAGAAGGTGTTGGTTCACTTTGTACCACCTATTCTGGTACCAATAAAAAGGTCTTGCCACAAGGAATGCACATGCAAAATATGAAAGCCATATCACTTACCATTCAAAAGATATATCCAATGTTAAAGTTTATTATTTTTTTCAAAAAGTCCATCACATGTCAAGGTCACGGTCACGAGGTCCAAAATTTTGGTATCTTTTGAAAGGTCTTGCCACAAGGAATACATATGCAAAATATGAGAGCCCTATCATTTACCATTCAAAAGATATAGTCAAGGCTAAAGTTTTTTGTGGTTACTCAAACAAACAGACAGACCAAAAACTATATGCCCCTGAAACTTCGTTTCACGGGGGCATAAAAACAACCCAGAATAAGGCCTCTGACAATGCACAGACAGTGAACATACAAAACTCACATGCTGAACTAAGTTTTCTTCAATGCTACTTTTGTTTTGTGCATTCAGCACCTGTTGCGCATGCGTCCTTACCAGAAATTTGTATACATGACGTTCAAGCAACCGAAACGCTGTGCTCTCGTATTTATGTAAAATCGTTTCACTGCCAGTTAAAATGTTTTATCTATTTTAATATCAATTATATTAGCAAAGATGCACTTTATTTAATCTGTTGAAGATTCCAGCCAATGAAAAATCACCCGAAGTTTACCAATGATAAATTTTCCGTTAAGGGGGTGTGGAATTGTTTTCCTGGAATAATTCTTCAAAATTATCACCAAATTCTTTCAAATCTGTGTGAATAACTTTATTTTCTCACTATCTCATTGATAAAATTTTTAAAATGTGATTTTGGTCAATTTGGTGTTTCAAATTGAAGAACCTGTTTTTCTTCATAGTGCATTTCAGCTGACAGGGTCATGACATTAGAAAGCATTGCAATGCAACCTTTCTGAAAAATGTAAAACAATACCAGAAGCAATCAGGGTCTAGATTTATTTCTTCTGGGCTTCTGTGAAATCAACCAACTTTTTGATGTTATTATTAAATTCATATTCATCTTGAAAAATTAGATGATTGATTTTCTTCTTCTTTGGTCATGTTGGTATAGCATGTATACTCATTTGGAGTACTCAATACTTTGTGTAAGGTACATGTACATACGAGGTTCTAAGAGGATCTATGTAATGTGTACAAGACATTTTGACGAAATTACGATGTTCCTTTTTTTTTTTAATATAGTGCCCTTTTTAAACCCTTTTTTATTTATTCCTTTACTTATGTATTACATCCTCAAAGAGTTTATATCTTTTCTTGGCTGTGTGTTTTGAAGCATCTGTAAGGATATAATTTTCAATCAAAAGAAAGATACATGTGATTTATAATTAATCATTACTTATGTGTGTCATACTTTTTGTGAAACTGAAAACTGTTAAAATATGTACATGTACATAAAAATGAAAATAAAACTATTAAAAGTTTCTGAAATCTTTTCCAAATCAGCTTCTACAATGCCATCGCCTCAATTGTGAATATGCTGCAAAGTATTTAGTAACAAACTTATTTTTTTGTAGACATATTGTCCAATTTTAAAATGCTAAACTTACAAAAAAATGTTGCAAATTATCTGATCAGTGAACGCTGCTGGTCCTTTGCCACTAAGTTTATGTTTTAACACATGCGTAAGTGAATCAGTTATAATGTTTCGACTATGTCCTGATAAATGACCAATCGCTCTAGGAAATTCGGTCTCCTTTAACGCTAAATATGCCCAGTAGGCATGTTTCTTGTCATGACTCGAAGATGCAAATTTGCAGCTCGACCATACAACGTAAACAAAGCGCTTTGTTCACCATATATTCATTGTTTCGCCTCTATATGTGCAATCTATTACAAATTCTATACCCATATGTTTTATATTTTGCACTTTTATGAATTTTTACCTCGTACTTATACCGTTTCGTCCTCTTTAAAGTAGATTTTTTTAAGATTGTTTTGAACGAATCCCGTTTCTTGTTTTCAAGATGGAGCACGTCGCAATGCATGACGGGAAAGCGTCTTAATTAAATTTGGTAATTAGTGTCATTATTTGATTTAATTACATAATAGTATTTATAAATATATAACAATAGTTTCTAAATGCAAATTATGCAAATTAATTAACAATATATTTTTTGAAATGCATAGATACGGGTAGCAACCACATAAACGATAATCCACTTCCGGTAAAGTTATCAAAACATTTCCAGCTAAAAAATGGCAACAAAAACAGAGAGAGAACCGCCAAATTTTGTGCATCAAAATGCAATCTTATGTGAAACAATTTTGAAAGAACAAAGACATCAAAAACTGTACACAAACTACAGTGTTAATCCATTCAAAAAGCGTAAGTAATTCATGCCAAGGCCAAGCATGCCATGGCCATGGGCATGGCTCAGTCTCCTTGTTTATTTCCGTCATCGTTTGCTTGCATTATCGGGTCATTGATATTGTTCCAGCATTCTAGGACTCACACATTACATTCCATTTAAAAAAATAAATAAAAGGGTGAGATTAGACCACCAGGGGAAGACAATTGCACAATACAGTAAAACAAATGAATTGGAATTAAAACAAGAAATTGATAAGAAATAGGGTCCAAACATTCAAGCTTGCACTATTTATTTATAGCAATAAAAAGGAGACATAAAGAGCACAGGCACTTGTTTCATAAAAAATGTCAGTCCCTCCCTCTCTTCTTCCATCTTAGCCCCTCCCTCTCTTCCTCTCTTCTTCCACCCTCCATTTGTGAAGGAGGGACTGGGATTTTTTATGAAACAAGTGCCTGTGATAAGAAGACAGTAAAATGGCTATGTCTGTCCAAAGGGGTATTAGGCCACATCAAATTAATTAGAACCGATTCAATAAATCTGTCCCCACCGTGGTACCGGGTTGTTTCGCTTCTATTACCTGTTCGCTCCGGGTTATTTCGCGCCGGGTTGTTTCGTGCCGGAAGGTGGGTCTTTTCGCTCCGATAATTAAAGGTAATGTAATGCGTAATTGGCTATATTAACATAATTAACTTCTGAATTTAATTAATAAAAATATTGGACGATGATTTCAAACCATACATCCTAATCAAACATTAAATGATAAATCATTCTTTGATCTATAAGAATATAATTAAATAATTAATAAGTGTGTTTACATTAAAATTAGTAAGACAAAAGAGCTTGCAGACATGTACTCCATAAATTTTATAAAAACAAAAATCATTTACACTTTTGGGAAATTCTTTGAACTTGCGTGAAAAGATAGGGTAAATGATGGTTGTGTGTTGTAGTGCAATTCTTAGTCTAACTCTTTAATTGTTTTGCGTAATACATATCTGTGTATCTTTATCTTTTAGTCTAGATTCAGAATACAAGGCTGAAAACAGAAAAAAAATATACTGTGGAAAAAATAATGGCATTTTGCTAACAATCTCGGAGTTAACTGTCCAGGAGTGCAATCCAATTTGACAAAAACTCATTTTATCATGCAAGTCAATGGCACATGTGCTTTTCTCCATTCTGCTTAGTTCTTGGTCTCTGTCTCACTACACATATCACTAATGGTGTCTTACAGAGTGTATTAATTACCTTACGTCTCTTAAAAAATGTCTGCATGGATCATACCGCATGCATCTCTGAATGTACTTCATTACCGTGTTTTGATATTCTTTGTGTTTTCGCAGTGTTGAAAAAATATCGAGAAAAAAAAATTTCAAATGCAAACTAAAAACCATAAAAAAAACATAAAAGAAAATTTCTGAGAGATTTGCCCATTTTCGTCACTTCCAAAACAGATTCAGATTCTGATCAAATACATAAAGGAACAGTTATAAAAAAACAATTTATAAAAGTGGAGCGAAATGACCCAGGGCGAACAGGAATCGGCGCGAACGCACCCAGGGCGAAAGGGAATAGGAGCGAAACAACCCAGGGTGCGAACGGGATTCGGCGCGAATCGACCTGGATTCCCCCACCGTCAGTTTGTAATGTGTATATCTTTTGTTTGCTTCTGTGATAAAGAAAACACAATGTCATCAAATGTGGATGGCAACAGACAAAATATTGTATACATTCATGCACAATGTAGCATTGTGTCATCTTTTTACAAAGGGACTGTCAATTATTGATAAAGAAGCCAGCAATAAATCAGTCACAAAATCACTGCATTTGATTGGTCAAGAAGATCAGGTAGGGACACATTTATTGAATGGACCCTAATAGATTCTCATCCCCAACCACCCTATATTTTCTAAGCTCATTTTTTGGCTTTAGTTTACTTTAGGGGTCCCTAACTCCCTATCATATTTGGCTAATCTCATGGCTCTACCAAATCTAACCCTAGAACACTAACTGTAACCCTATCTCTAACCTTACCCCAAAACCTTTTTGATTTTCAATTATTTAGAAATTTTCTTCAAATTCCTGTCAATTTGAGTGAAAATCAGTAAAAAAAAAGTGGATAAGAATCTGATAGGGCCTTACCGGTACTACATGTACTTATCAGAATGCTGGGCTATAATGCCTATAGATACAATTAAGTAACCCTCAGTTCACTAAGTTCCTGTGTGGACTGAGGGTTAGGTTATCGTATTTATATTGCCTAGAGTACACAAAGGGTGTTTCAGTTACAAAACGCTCAGGTCTGACATGTTTCACACTGTAAACAACAGCAGATGTTGGTGTAAACATCAATAAACTTTCTGTTGTTAATTACATAGAAAGATATTGGGGGAGAGTAATAAATTTCAGTGAAACACCAGCAAATCACAAGTAATTCTGGGTGTTTTCCCTCTTGTCAGACCAGGGTGATCTGTAATTAAAACACTCTGAGTGTACTGTATATCACTTAGGATGACCAAAGACATTTAATATCTTCTTATCTTCATGGCATCTTTTTAGATTTTCGCTGTGTTGTGTTGAATTCTTTTGACATTAATTACCAAGTTTTATCAATTTATATCTCACATTTGCCATCCATGCAACATTACTTCGTTAATAAAAAGTAATCCTGAAGGGGTTTCAAATCCTAAACCTGCCAACTATCCCAGTTTGTTGGGATTTTCCCCATGAGAACATCTAATCAGAACTATTCAATTAGAAGTTATTTCTCCCTTACTTAACAAAACAGTTATCTTAATTGCATGGTAATTTGACTGTCCTGACAACAAGAAAGTTGATCATTGGTTTTATGATATACCTGGTGCTGTTTCATGGGTACATTATTATGTAGAAACCCCATCATGGCCTATGAGCATTTTTCAAAGTTGGCAGACTGAACGAAATCCACTTTCCTGCATATTTTTAAGCTTTTTCATGACATAACAATCATCAGGCAATAGACTGCAGGGTTTTCCATAGATGCCCAGTTATAGCCGGTTGTTTTACAGTGCTGACTTTTCTAGTGTAAGTTAAAGCGCGGCGTAGTCAATGCGCGGAAAGTACTGACATGTCTTTACTATTTAAATCAAGATTTCCACTTTTTGTTATATTTTTAAGTGATAATTTTATTGTTTTCATATCCATAGCAACCCTTCTTAAAAACTAAGATTTAGCAACAAATTTATTAAAAAATTGAGCTCTTTTAGTCCTTTTGCTGTTTGCTCTAGAAACACTATATTCCATATTTTCCCCAACAGCAATTTAAATCAAGTAAATGTACAATGCCCCTCCAAACTTTTCATTTAAACCTTCACTGAGGAGAATCATCAATGTCATATTGTCCATTTAAACGTCCACGCGAACTCATTTCCAATCTGATTTGCTGTTGAGATATGATTTTTCAATGTTTTGAAGATTCCATACAATAGAAGTGAACAGAAATAAGTATTTCGAACTTTTGTCAGATTAGTATAATAAAAATTTTGAATTTACAACGTTTTGCAGAGTTTTTAGTGAAATTCAATAAAAAGTCTTGATATTTTGCTGTTTTGCGTATATTTCTTCAGAATTGAAGTTCAAAAATTATCAAATGAATGGGATAGATCTTTATCGCATCTTATAAACGCAATGTTAAATTTGTCTCATCGTTTCTGTCATTGTTATGCCGTCCCTGATGATATTTAACCAAGTGATTACATGTGTAGGGTGAACTTCGTTCTGCTATCAATAATTTCAAATAGTAGATTAGGATCATACTAATGAAAAGGCCAGAGACTGAGAGCGCCCGGGACAATAAAAAAAATCACAAAAGGCATGTAGGATGATTAGATGCAACTCTCAATCAGTGACAAAAAGATAAAATGTTTTTGATATATTTTTCTCTTTTTTGTAAAATTACTTTATTTCAATTCTTGTTTTACTTGTAAAGCCTCTCCGCCCAATTGCAAAACTAAAAAACGCCCGATTGAAAATAATGGAAATTTGAAAATCCGCCCAATTGAAATGCGTCCAATTATTTAATCATTGACAAATTACCTGTAAATATTTTATCATTGACAAATATTAGGTACCATATGAATAAGGATGTGTAAAATATCCGATTTTGCCGACCGGATTTCAAATTTGAAAGCTGGTCGGCTTTGAAATATAGCTGGTCGGGGAAGCCGGCTATAACCGCCTATGGAGAACCCTGGACTGTTTATTTTGGTATAAGGAAAAAAATAATTGCTGTAACATTATTAAATTTGATGCTCTTATGGGATAAAAACTTCAACAAATGATAGTTGGCAGGTATGCAATATCATTGTTCAATAATCCAGCAAATTGATTTGATTTACAGTAAAAAGGTAATGAAATATTTACCAAAGGCATATATCCAAGAAGTGAAAAATGACATTTTGTGGAGTACACTGTATCCTAAACATATGTAGTTTTGATACTGAAAATTTAATTATTATACTGAAGTTCTGATAAATCATATATTTTGTCTTTTTAGTTCATGTACTTTCTGGAAAGCCAAATTCAAGACATGATACAGAAGAAGGGGAGGAAGACCGTAAGTAATAACTTGTTACTGGTAATTGCACAAGATGTACACTTTTATTGCTAGTGTGCATGACATTACAAGTGCCACACATGGAGCAGATCATGAACATCTATATTCTTCCAGATAATCTGGTAATACAGGGCATCACACTACAAGTGCTTCTATTATTATTTTGGCACTCTGTTTAGTCCTGTTTCTTAATTTGTGTTGCTGCTAATTGTCAGGACTTTTTACCTTTGAATAACAAGTTTTTCCTTCCAGTATTATACTTTGGTTTCACCCTCAGATGTATTTTAGAACATATATTTTTCCTGAGTGTATCATAACTAGTCAATTAAGGATATCATTTTTTTAAGATTACAAAATGTATAAACTTAATGGACAGAGTGAAAATTAATTTTGTTTTGTGGTCTCATTATTTTAAAGATATTTAGTTGATTGAATTTTTCTAATTTTTAGTATAAAATTATGCAAATTATTTGTGATACTACTAAATTTAGTTCCAAATTGTGCACACACAAAACTTATTGCCAAATTATGTACTTTTTAATCATTAATTATGCTCAAGACCTATAAATATGTAAGAACACAACAATGTTACATCAAAAAGGTTGTATAGAAGAACTGGAGACCAAAATTGTCAAATTTCCAGTTAAAAAGATGGCAATGCATAATGGAGATACCTTTTGGATGTGAAAGATAGTGGCAAAAGGGAGTTGTTTGAGGTGGGAGGGAGTAGGTGGGAAGAAGAAAGGAAGTTTGGAGGTGCACTAGAGGCAAAAAGAAGGGTTATAGGACGTAGAGAAGATATGTGGTTTTAAGGTGCAATAGAGTGACCACTCTCCCACCCGTCTAATATGCGAAAATCATAAAATATGAATATCAGATTTATGCTTGTAGACAAGTATCAACCACTGGTTTTACTGTAACATTGAGGAGTTACACCTTTATATATATATATATATATACCTAGGCTATATTGTGGTTTGATGGCACAACTTCTATAAGCAGATTTTTTGCCTTATCATATATAAACATTAAGTTTAGTTATTAAGTAATGGTGCAATTCCATTCAAATCAGTCTTATTAATAACAAAATACAGAGGTTGCTGTAAATTTGGATTCTGCATATGCGCATTTCGACAACTTATGTCTCTACAGTGCAGATAAAATCAAATATTTGGAAATCCATATACCGAAATATATGTAAAGGCTGATAGAGAACAAATTACCAAATAAGATCTAAAAAGAAAAGCCAAAACCAGCTAAAGACAGAGCTATGCAAGAGGGAGATACTCCTTAGTTTTGAACAAAATTTTGTAAAATGATGCTAAGTTCATATTTGAGTTTTGGTATACATGTATTGTCATTTCACTTATATAAAATAAGATTTCGGCAATTATGCCTTATTTCTTTTCCAAAGATGCAAACAGAAACCAGAAACAAATGAAGATACACTTAACATCATGCATTGAATTTAGCTTAAATGTTAGCTATCAGAAACAAGATATAAAATTTGAGCATGGGAAGTGTTGCAATAGTTACACATGCTGCTTTAATACAGTTGCATGTATACAATTCTAACTATAAGATACAGCAGTTGCACTTCAATAAAAATGTGGTAAAAATAATGTTATGAGGCATGCATATAAATGTAGTATTACTCTTATATGGTTATAATTCTTTCTGTTTGCAGAACATTTTTTAAAAGTAATTAACAGAGCCAATATGGAACCAGTAAAGAAATATGATCATCCTCAGACAGAATCACAGGAATATGGCTGGATTACTAAACCTTTAGTATGTAGTTTGATTAAGCATTCATTATGTATAGAAAATTAAATCCTTGTTAGATTTTAAGCAATTGACAAACTGGTGAATATACCTCACAGAAATATGCTTCATGAAACTATAGTTCTGGTACGGTTAAGGAATAAAAATTAAACATCTCAACATGTCATTTTGTCATGCTTCAGGTTCATTTGTGTTTCTGGCTAACTCAGTAAAATATATACCTACATTCAAAATTTCCATCAGTGGCAGATCCAGGATTTGAAGATAAAGGGATGCAGGTCACGCAACATGAAAAACTATTGCATTTCTTGTCACAAATTTTAGGCCAAGACAAGTTATTTCTATGTTTGGCATCAGCGCGCGCATTGAAAATGTGTGATTTTTCAACAATACAAACAAGAGATATTTTTCATTTTTTGCAATTATAATTGGAGTTTAATGATCAATTCAAGAGGCAACAAGAATAGAAAACTGTTAAAAGGGACTGACATAATTTTAATTGGGAAAACTGAGCAATAATGACAAGACATCATCATTAGTTTCAATTTAATTCTGAAAACTGACATTTGATGAACTTTGGTCACATCAAAGGGTGTTATTTTCAAACATTATGCCGCATACCCTCCTCTATTTCAAAAATTAAGTTGACGCCAAACATAGAATTAAATTGGTTTGGCCTTAGGCCAAACCCTGATTTTACCCCCAAAATTTGTATTTTTTCCAATTTTAGGTAGGAACACATAATTTTACTGTGATAGTTAGAGTCTGTGTAATATAGAAATAGGAAGTTAAAAGTTTTTATTCCTGTTTCAATTTGAACTTTTGTGTTACCCTCCTCATGTCAAGAAAAACTTGTTGCCAAACACAGAATCACTTCGTTTTTGCCTTTCTTCTATATTTACTGTAAAAGGGGATATGTTAGCTTGGTTTAAATTTCCAGATTTTGATTCCTATAAACCTATTTGTGAGGTTTTATTTTCACAATTCTCACATACCTTTCATAATGTTCGTATTAAAAACATATTTAGGCGAGGGCAAATTTTCATGAAAATACATGTGCCAATCGCGAAAATTAGCAAAGATTTATAGTATAATCAGTTTTAGCAAACTATCACCATGATATGTCTGTCTTGTGATAAGCATGTCAAACTTTAATGTATCAATAAATGCGATATTTTTCTGTTTTAGATTGATAAAGACAGATCAGATAGAAGGCTACATTTTCCCAGACAAAACACTGCCATTACAAAATATATGGATGCAGCATGGAGAGTGAAGGAACAGACAGAGAATATGAATTAATGACAATTTTATGTGATAATCAAACAATTTTAAAAAAGAATACTGCTGTTATGGAGATTTAATGCAATATTTTTTTCATGATATTTAAACAACACATTTTGGAGGATTTGCATAAAAAGAGAATTATCTCCCTTTAATATCAGCATTTGCTTTGGCACCAATTTTATGTTTTGTGTCCATCTCACAGAATAATTTTAAATATGGAATAACATTGAAGTATAGAATGAAAATAGCGTTTATTCAATATTAAAATTTAAATGCTTTTAAGTCCAGTTTACATACAATTTGAAATTTTGAAATAACACTATTTTTGTTAAGTTATACCTATTTATCTTTTACTGGTAGTCTTGAAATTGTATTTAAACTGACTGTTTATTTTTAATAAATAATTGTTTTATAAAAAGTAAGTTTAGTCTCATTTGTTCAGTAGTTACAGAAAGCAAATTGAAGAGTGTTACTCTAGGCCAAGATGTGAACTCAAATTCTTTAATCTCATTAACTACACACCAAACCATATTTCGTTGACAAGATACCTTATGTAATTGGAGATAACTCACCTAAACTTAACAACTTTGTTAACTTGTTTTATGCCTGTTTGTCAATCCATAGGGTAATTAGTCCCGGACAGAAGTCACACAAAATATGCATCATCTGGCTGTGAATCTGTTATGTCCATCAATTTTGTGTCTTGAATGCTCGTTCACTTCTATATTTACTCTACTGCAAGTTATTGTCATTGCTCCAGCATAAGCATCAGCAATAAATTTAACTTTACTTGTAGAATGGAGACTTTAAAANATAAAAATTAACTTCAATTGCTTCAATGGGGCAAACATTTAGTGCTAGAGTTGTTGCATTTGTTATGCTACTCACCTATTATAAGAGGCCTTCTGGTAGCCCTGAGGCCAATTTCTAAGAACTTCAACTGTCTCTAAAAGTTATAATTTTCAAATTTGGTATGCATCTTTCTTATCGTGAGAGCTTTCTTGATACATTTTGACTTAGCCCTGATTGTTATTACAAAAATGTTAATATTGTCTGCAATGTATATTTCTAGGGAAAGATACTTCATATTTGGTTTGTTACTTTCTTATTAGGGTATTCAAATTATATCATGATTGCAGACATTGTGACCCAGACTTTGACCTTGAGTTAAGATCTCTTAATCTTTTGTTCTAGAGGATGAGATGCCCCCTCACAAGGTACAGATTTAAATGTGGTTCCTTAGTAATGATATGATGCCCCTGTAAATCATATTTTGACTGTGTACTATGTCAAAATATAACCCCCAAAAATGACCTAGTTCAACAATGAACAGGCTGTCCAGTGGCCCTAAAATTCCTAAAAAAAATCCTAATTTTTTTTATTTGTCAAAAAATCCTAATAAATTTTGAAATTCAAAGGGATTTCCTAAAAAAGTCCTTTTTTTTAAATTCCTACTTTTTTAGTTTGTTCCCATTTGTAATTATAAAAGATATGTATTTATCGATGTTCCCATTCATAATCATAAATGATATGTATTTATCTGCAATTTTTGTGATAATGAGACTTTAATGCTTTACTATGGACCCCTTGGACATTGCTGTTCTGTAACTTTTATACATCTTCGAGTTAATTTGTTATAAACCTTGCAGAGGTAAGTCTTTTTATGTCTCGAAATTCTCAAATTTAGCCCTAAAATTGAAATTTTAGCACTGATAACTTGTGAACGAAATAACATAAGGTATTCAAACTTGGTATGTAAGTTGTTTACTACAAAACTCAGGTCAAGTTCAATTTTGGGTTCAGAGGTCCAAGGAGTTCATGAGTTATGCCCCTTGAAACTTTGAAATTTTGCCAATTTTAGGGTTTCCAACTGCTAACTTGTAAATGAAATCACATACTGTCTTCAAACTTGGTATGTAAGTTGTTTACTATAAATCTCAGCTCAAGTTCAATTTTGGGTTCAGAGGTACATAGGGTTTTGGAGCTTTGAAATTTTGTGAATTTTAGGGTTTGTGAATGAAATATCAAATTGGCTTCAAACTTGGTATGTAAGTTGTTTACCACAAAACACAGGTCAAGTGTAATTAGTTCGCCTCAACGAAGTTGAGGGGGACTATTGGAGTACCCCCGGCGTCCTAGTCCGCGTCCGCGTCTACGTCTGCGTCCGCATTTGGGCATATATCTCTGCAACTATGCATGGCAGGATCATCAAACTTTGTATGCAGGTGCATCTTGGGCTATCTCACAGCCTCCAAGAAAATTGGGTCTCTCTGACCTATATTTTCCGCTTGAACGACTTACATTCAAGTTTACGTCCGAGTTCAGATGGTCGGATCATGTAACCTTGCATGTGCATGCATCTCTGATGGTAGGTCAGCATCCAGGCAAAATTAGGTCACTTTGACCTATATTTTACGCTTGATTGATTTACATTCAAGTTTTCTGACGAGTTCAGATCTCAGTCACTGTACATGTTAGGATCATGTTAACTTCCATACGCATGCAACTCTGATGGTGTATCAGCATCCAGGCAAAATTAGGTCACTTTGACCTATATTTTACACTTGATTGAATTACATTCAAGTTTTCTGACTAGTTCAGATCTTAGCAACTATACATGGTAGGATCATGCAACCTTGCATATGCATGCAACTCTGATGGTGAATCAGCATCCAGGCAAAATTAGGACACTTTGACCTATATTTTACGCTTGATTGATTTACATTCAAGTTTTAGGACGAGTTCAGATCTTATTCACTATACATGGTACAATCATGTAACCTGGCATATGCATATAACTCTGATGGTAGATCAGCATCCAGACAAAATTAGGTCACTTTGACCTATATTTTCCGCTTGATTGATTTACTTCCAAGTTTTTGGACAAGTTCATATCTCAGTCACTTTACATGGTAGGATCATGTAACCTTGCATAGGCATGCATCCCTGATGGTACATCAGCATCCAGGCAAAAGTAGGTCACTTTGACTTATGTTTTTACGCATGAGTGATTTATGTCCAAGTTTTCAGGCAAGTTCAGATCTCAGTCACTATAAATGGTAGGATCATGTAACCTTGCTTAGGCATGCCAAAGCGATGTCAACATCCAGTCAAGATTTTGTTACTGTGACAAAGTGCCATAACGAGGCGAACTCTGTAATCGTTGATTAACTATGTTTTTTGTTCAGTGGTACATAGGGTTTTGGAGTTATGCCACTTTTAACTTTGAAATTTTGTGAAACATGGTGGGGTATCATGTAATGCACCATTTATAATACTATTTTTTGTCAAAAGGTGTTGGACAACCTAAATGTACATTTTTCATAAAAATACACCAAAATCAAAATAAACACTAAAAGGCACATCTTCAATATTTGTACAAATGATCTGCTTCCTACTGTAATAATTGTAGGTGGAGATGCCTGGACAAATTGTATAAGCAAAAATCAAAATCACTGTTAAAAGACACATCTGATATATATGTCCAAATGATTCTCAAAATAAAAACTTCCTACCCACCTACCATAAAAACTGAAGGAGGTCTTGGCTGCACAAATTGTGTAATCGCTATAAGAAAATCGCAAAAAAAAAAAACAAAAAAAAAAAAAACAAAAATGGCTAAGTTCAACTTTGTTTTATTTTTTGAAAAAATTGCACCAAAATCAAAATCAAAATACCAAAAGGCACATCTTCAATATATGTACAAATGATCTGCAAAATAAAAATTTCCTACCATAAAAGCTGAAGGAGGAGTTGCCCGGAAAACCAAATTGGGATTTGAGTTGTACCAATTTTAGTGCAACTGCAAATCAAATACTACGGGCCTACATCTAACATAAGCTTGTCAATTCACAATAATTTGCAATTGTTGATGCCGCCACTGCCGTTGGAAACGCTATCTGTTAGTCTAACTTACATGATTTTTTGTCACAACGGAGACAAAAATGATGTAGACTTGATTCTCATTGGTTGAGGTCAAAGGTCTTCAAACTGAAATGGGAATTTGTTAGATCTCCCATGCAGTGACTGTAAAGAACAAATGGTAAATCTAATTTTAATTAGATTGAAGTTATACATACATATTAGAGTGATTCTAAATTAATTCTGAGTTTGAAATTGTTTGACACATATGGTATATTTGTTTTCTTATTTCACCCTGAATAGAGGAGTCAACTCGGAAAATTTGGACTTTATTTAGTCTGTAATACATGTTTTAGATTTTTTTATTATTCTACCAGTAATATTTTTACTTGTGTTCTCCATGTTCGACAGCTACATAAATCTACTGATTTGGTTTGTAGATTTATTTTGATGGTTTTGTGTTAATTTTCATATTGTTCCGAGTTGAAATAAAAAGAAAATGTGTCCATAAGACACGCATGCCCCCGCAAAACATATTGGTAAACATTAAGTAGATGAGTGATGGGCTTGAAAAGGGGAGACACAGTACAACTCGTCACACAAACATGTTCTGAATTAACATCCTGGCATACCATTAAGGTATCCACTTCCCAGGAATCTTCCAATCAGAGACATAGCAGGCATTGATTCACTTTGTTTATTTTATTTCATTTCATCACACAAAAGGTTCAGACCAAATATCAAATCATTATCACATACACAAGCTGAGAAATCCTTGACGAAAAATTTCAATATATGGCTAAAATGGGGAAAAAAATCAAAGTTATCGTCAAACAGGAAGTAGATGAGAGACAAACTTGGAAAAAAGAGACATGCTATAAATCATCACATCAAAGGTTCAGACCAAATATCAAATCATTACTTAATACATAAACTGAGACAAGCCTTGACAAAAAATTTCAATATATGGCTAAAGTGGGAAAAAATCAAAGTTACCCTCAAACAGGAAGTAGATAAGTGACAAACTTGAAAAGGGGAGACATGGTACAACTCCTCATACAAAAGCTTCAGACCAAATATTAAATCATTACTGCAAACACAAGCTGAGAAATCTTTGACAAAAAATTTTCAGACATACGTACGGAGGGGCGTAAGGATGGACAGGGGTGAAATTACTGCCCTTGTTGGCGGGGGCATAAAAATGTGCAGCTATGAGATCATTATGGCATTAATCTCGAGCTTTTGTCCAGTAGCTATGTTTTCCTATGACAACTCTTGTTTCATAATGATAAAGATATTGCTGTGACTTATAACTTTACTTGTAATTTATACAAATATTCATTCAGAGGACCACCTTTTGGGTTTAGTTTCCAAAACAGTGTGCAGGATGCAATGCACCAATAGATCATTATCTAAAATATAAGGTTTCAAATATCACTTCCTCCTTATGTAGGGAAGTAACTATATTCCATCACTCTGATGTTCATATGGAATACAAACTATTGGTAAAGTTTATTGAAATCCAACAAAAGTACAGGTACAGATGGGCAAGAAATCTGACACTAAAAACAACACGGAAAGTTTTTTATGTTTAATTATCTCCCCTTGATTATGCCACTCTATAAAATTTCATAAGAAATCTGACACTAAAAACAACACAGAAAGTATTTTTATGTTTAATTATCTCCCCTTGATTATGCCTGTCTATAAAATTTCCAAAAATGCATATCTTATATATTTTACTGCCACTGTGTGAAATTTCACTGAAAATGTAGCAAAAAGATGATCAAATGAGGTCATATATACTGAATCCACAAAATATCTCGAGCCTAATGATCTCCTCTTTATTCTACATGATTGTTATAATCCTACTTCATGAACAGTACATCTTCCAACAAAAATCTACATTTGGCTAAACATTCCATTAAAATCTAACAAACCATAAAGATGACCTTACAAGGTCACAAACACAACAAGAGCTGTCGCCGAATGGCAGCCATTGAATACCCCCGCTCATTGAACCCTGAATCAATATGGTAATGCCAATTTAAGTATGTGTGGACATAATACAGATGTGGACACAGTATAAGTGTGGACACAATACCAGCATTGACACAGTTTCAGTGATAAACAAAGTTACCTTCAAACAGGAAGTAAATGAGTTACAGACTTGAATAGGGGATACACTATAAAACTCATCATACTTAAGCTTCAGACCAAATATGAAATCATTACCACATACACAAGCTGGGAAATCCTTGACGAAAAATTTCAATATTTGGCTATCTAAGTTATCGGTAAACAGGAAGTAGATGAGTGACGGACTTGAAAAGAGGAGACATGTCACAACTCATCATACCAAAGCTTCAGGCCAAATATCAAATCATTACTAAATACAAAAGCTGGGAAATCCTTGACAAGTAGAAGGAAGTAGATTAGTGATGGACTTGAAAAGGGGAGACTTGGCATAACTTATCATACCAAATAATAAATCATTACTTCATAAACAAGCTGAGAAATCTTTGACGAAAATTTTTTAATATATATGGCTATAATGGGGAAAAATCAAAGTTATCGTCAAACAGGAATTAGATGAGTTAACTTCTTGGAAAGGGGAGACACATGCATACTAAAACTTCAGAATAAATATCAAATCATAACTACATACACAAGCTGAGAAAACCTTGAAGAAAAATTTCAATATATGGCTATAATGGGAAAAATCTAAGTTATCGGTAAACAGGAAGTAGATGAGTGACGGATTGAAAAGGGGAGACACGGAACAACTCATCATACCAAAGCTTCAGGCCAAATTTTAACTCATTACTTAATACGCAAGCTGAGAAATCTTTGATGAAAAATTTCAATATATGGCTATAATGGAAAAAAAAATTCAAAGATATCGTCAAACAGGAAATAGATGAGTGACAGACTTGAAAAGGGGAGACACAGTACAACTTTCAGACAAAATATCAAATCATAACTACATACACTAGCTGAGAAATCCTTGACCGAAAATTTCAATACGGTGAAAGTACTTTTGTTTGTGGGGTTCCAATTTTCGTGGATTTTGTGGTTTCCTTAAACCACGAAATTAATATTCTTATGAAATGCATTTCTCCCTAGAGTTTTAATGCATAGAATTCGAAACTACGAATCTATGTACCCACCAAACATTTATATTTATGAAAACAATGAAAATTGATGGCCACGAATAAAAATACTTTCACAGTATATGGCTATAATCGGGAAAAAAGTCGGTAAATAGGAAATAGTATATGCCCAGATGTGAAAATGCATTCCACATCAAGATTGCTACGCGTAGCTATGTGTCCCCCCCTACTGCAGTAAAGTGGGAGTGCAATGTGTTACAAGGTAAATGGAAATTTAGAGGTACTATTGTATTGCGTCCACAAAGTGGACCTGTCTTGCAGTATGCATTAAGTTGATAAAGTCCCATAACTCCCTAAAAAAATTGTCGTATCAAAATGGCAGCATAATATGATCAAGTACATATAGTGGCAAACGATCACACAAAATTTCAGCAAAATCCGTTGAGTGGTTTCTGAGGAGTCTTCCTGTGTTGTAGTATGCATTAAGTCGATAAAGTCCCATAACTCCCGTAAAATTTGTTAAATCAAAATGGCAGCATAATATGATCAAGTACATATGGTGGCAAATGTCCAAACAAAATTTCAGCATAATCCATTTAGTGGTTTCTGATGAGTTGTGCCAAAAAAGTGTTCCTAAGCTGTAGCATGCATTAAGTCGATAAAGTCCCAAAACTCCTGTAAAATTTGTCAAATCAAAATGGTGGCATGATATGATCAACTACAGTTGGTGACAAACAATCACACAAAATTTTAGCAAAATCTGTCCAGTGGTGTAAGAGGAGTTGCGCTCACAAAAAACGTGACACACGGACGCAGACCATTATTATGTCCCTCCGTCACGTTGCGACAGGGGACAAAAAGGCATGACTATTCAAAAAGCTTCAGACAAAATTTCAGATCTGTACCTTTTTCTATTGCAGAGATAGATGCAACGAAAATGTGTTATGGACAGATCCACAAACACACCCACCCACAGACCAAAAACAGTATACCCCCTATCCCTGATAGGGAGCAGGGGTATAAAAATACCAATAAATAGAATATCCATCTCCCTTTGTTATATAGCTACATCATTCCTTCATGGTCATTTGCAGATACAATGTAACATAGAATTTTTGTGCAAACTTTCACTGAAGTCAAAGAAACGACATAGGAGTTGCACTTATTAAATCACAATATCCTCAAGTACAATTATCTCCCCTTGACAAGAATTGAATGTTATTATTCCCATTTCACCTTTCTTTGGGTCAAGTTTCTATTTATTTTTCTGTCATGACCTTGACCTTTGTAAAAATATATTCAAGAATTGTTTGAATTTGATGTAAACTTCTGAAGACCGTCTGTTGGTAACCACTTTGATACAACTTGTCTAATAAGGGGAGATAATTCATAAACTTAAAGGATAATTTAAATATAGAAAGCAGCCATAGCCTGCTAAGCTCACCATTGCGCAGCATTGTCACATGTTGCACATGTCAGTCAACAGGAATGGACTATAATCATTCTTTTTAACAGATTCAGTCATGCATTGTTGTTGTCATCATACCAATATGGTTGATGTGGGCCATGTCATTAAGCGGGAATAGACTTTAACCATCCTACCTAACCAAGTCGCTCATACGTAAAATGTAGGTCATAGACAGCCATCCCAAAATGCATCATACATACCAATATGGTTGATGTGGGCCATGTCATTAAGCGGGAATAGACTTTAACCATCCTACCTAACCAGTCGCTCATGCGTAAAATGTAGGTCATAGACAGCATCCTAAGCATGCATTGTTGTTGTCATCCCAAAATGCATCATATAAACAGTTGATGTTGGCCATGTCAGTAAGAGGGAATGGACTTTAACCATTCTACCTAACCAAGTTGCTCATGCGTAAAATGTAGGTCAGGGACAGCATCCGAAGCATGCATTGTTGTTGTCATCCCAAAATGCCTCATATATACCAATATGGTTGATGTGGGCCATGCCAGTAAGCGGGAATGGACTTAAACCATTCTACCTAACCAAGTCGCTCATGCGTTAAATGTAGGTCAGAGACAGCATCCGAAGCATGCGTTCCAGTCGTCACTCAAAAATGCATCAAGAATACCAATATGGTTGATGTGGGGCATGTCAGTAAGCGGAAATGGACTTTAACCATTCTACCTAACCGGACACAGATGCAGACGTGCAAGTGGACGCCAGGGGTATCACATAAGCCCCCCTCACTTCGTGAGGTGAGCTAAAAATGCACCTTATTCTTTCTGCAAAAGTAAGAGCAGTATTCATAAAACATATTCTGATATGCATAATTTCTTGAAACACTAACACAAGATTTGAATCTAGGTCTGAAAATAAATAAATGAAGTCTTTGAAAAAGTTTTATGTTGTATTAATATATGACTTTTTGCAATTAAATAATAATTTATCCATTGATTTAATGTACAGAAAGTCTCTACAAATATAGGTAAAATCTGCTTTGTAATTGTATATTATCTCAATAAGAAGAATGTTTATAAACCATGTATCAATGAAGTATCAATTGTACTATTCATCAAAATAGAATAATCAGTATGCACAATTTGTCAATATCATCAACAGCAATATTTCTGTTTCACTTATTTCCAGTCTGAACAGATTTTAAAGATCATCACCATCAGTCATTCACTGGTAAAACTTTTTCATCTTTTATGATTTTTCATTTTCTGTCTTTTAGATTTTCCTGGTCTACTTTGTGTTGGCTAAAAAAAAAAATAAAATAATAATCAATCAGTAATTTTTCAATCATTCATTATCTATCAAGTTTGATAATTTATAAATGATGTAAAAAAAATTTGTAGTTAATAACTTTAAGAGTATACTCACTATTAAGACATTCAATACCAATGTGAAGCATTTTTTTGTTAAGAAATAGCTCATAGCAAGGGTAGCATTGTTGTCATTTAATCATTGGCAGGGCCTTTAAACTTTACAATTCTAATATGACGTCCTTTAATCGCCTACACTGTATGTACATAACCATGGTAAAATCCGTATATACTCGTGAGTATTGTCATGACAATTGATGGTACTTTTGGTAACGTCATAGACAGTTTGACAACAATTTTTGCAGCGTCATGGCACAAAACGTAATACTTTGTGGGGTAAAATGGCTGTTTTACTTTATGAATACAAAGACGAATTCATCTCTTCAGTACCCTATAAGTGTCATATTAGAATCGAAATAATTCAAGGGAGCGTGAATATATGTTTATTTTACCACAGGTTTACCCTTTATGCCTATATTTTACCCAGAGCATATATTTTACGCCTCGCATACGCTCTGGGTAAAATATTTGCCATAAAGGGCCAACCTGTGGTAAAATCGCCATATATTTAAGCTAAATGAATTATATTTCTTAAATATTAAGGCCACTTCTATGTTTAAATGAACATAAAAACAACCCCCGATATAAATTATTTTGGTTTTAATAGGGCAGAATGTGGATTTTTCTGTTCTGACCATTCATGATAATGACTGTGAGCGTGGATTAGAGCTATTTTAACCAAGCAAAGCAGATGGATTAAGATATAAACAAGAGGCTCTCAAGAGCCTGTATCACTCATCTGGTCCTTGATTAATATAGACATTTAATGTTAAAGCCAATATAGATGTATATAATAAAACTATAGTTCCAATATGCCCAAATAGTTTAAGGGGAAAAGACGTCTATTAGTGTTCCCCATGGGTCCAATGTTAAAATATGTTCCCTGTTGGCAGTCATCTTGGATAAAGTGAGAACCTGAGAAAAAAAAAATCTCTTTTCAAACTATTTTGACCAAGTTTGATTCCATTGGCTCAGTAGTTTCAGAGGAGAAGATCTTTGAATGAGTTTTCCCATAGGGTCCAATGTTAAATCTATCTTCCCTACTGACGTCCTATTATAATATAGCATACCTGAAAAACAGTTTTTTTTTGTAAGGGACCACCAAAGGACTATTGTGGCCAAGTTTGGTGCCAATTGGCTTAATAGTTTCAGAGAAGATCTTTGAATGTGTTTTCCCATAGGGCCAAATGTTAAAACTATGTTCCTCGCTGGCAGCCATCTTGGATATCACGCTGACCTTAAAAACAGCTTTTTTGTAAGGGACCACCAAAGGACTAGTGTGGCCAAGTTTGGTGCCAATTGGCTTAATAGTTTTAGAGGAGAAGATCTCAGAGAAGAAGATCTTTGAATGTGTTTTCCCACAGGGTCCAATGTTAAAACTATGTTCCCCGCTGGCAGCCATCTTGGATATCGTGCGGACCTGAAAAACAGCCTTTTGTAAGGGACCACCCAAAGACTATTGTGGCCAAGTTTGGTTCCAATTGGCCCAGTAGTTTAGAGGAGAAGATTTTTGAATGAAAAGTTTATGCCGGACAGACGGATGACGGACGGACGACGGACGCAAAGTGATAGCAAAAGCTCAACCTGGCATTAGCCAGGTGAGCTAAAAATTATTACATATTTAATACCTCTAACCATATACTGTAAATAAACATTTTGTTTGTGAGTGTTCTATTTGTACCAAATTGGCAAGAAAGAAAGTACAATGTATTTAATTGTCACAAATGTAGTATCTAATCTAAACAATTACTACTAAATTGACTTGAAAAGCTGATTGACAATAGTTGCCAAGTAACCCTCATTTGCAGGGTCACACCCTCTTTTTTAGGGTGTGACCCTCCACCCTCTTTTTTAGGGTGTGACCCTCTTTAGTATATGACCCTCAAAATCTCCCTCTATTTCAAATTATGACC
>MJUU01034167.1:104682-151929 GCA_002080025.1 Modiolus philippinarum
TCATTGCAAGGAAGCTACACACTAAATATCTACATCCCAACTCTTAAGGTCTCCATTTCACAAGCAAGGTTAAAGTTTTTGCTGACGACGCCGACGCCGATGGTATGACAATAGCTCTCCGTACATTCGTCCCGGCGAGCTAAAAAGCATAAGCTGTAGTGCCTTCTTTGGAACCCGATCTTCGCAATATAGTGGCCAACCACCTTAAAAATCCCATTTTTCCTCGATGTATTTTTGCGACGTAGTGGCCAGAAATCACCACTGAATCCAGTCCAAGTTCCTTGGGTAAGTAAAAAGGTGTGTTTGTACATCAATAAAGATTTTTAACCTTGTTGTTAGTGTTATTTATTATAAATGTTTGCAATGGGATCAAGTTTGTGTATTTTCTACATTCGTTTTGTGAACGTGCACATAGTTTGTTATATAGTTAAAAAACAACAAAGCCTTTGCTGTCAGATGTATTTCAGTGGGCTTTGGGGTGAAAGAATGGCTGTCATACCTATTTCTACTGTCAAATATAAATAAATCCCATAATAAACTCCAATATTGCTCGTTTGTCATTGTTTTTCCGACCGCCATTTTGGGATTGTGCATTACGTTCGTATGTCCCTTATGTCATGTAAAATATATTTATTTTGGTCCTTGCAACTTATATAAGAAACAAAACAAAAAGTTTGAGACATTATTATATTTTATTGTTTATTGTTTTCCTCTTGACAATGAAGGAA
The DNA here is from genome assembly GCA_002080025.1 of Modiolus philippinarum. NCBI lineage: Eukaryota > Metazoa > Mollusca > Bivalvia > Mytilida > Modiolidae > Modiolus > Modiolus philippinarum. The sequence continues at coordinate 105,411 of MJUU01034167.1, forward strand.
AGCTAAATCTCTATTAAAATATACACAGTATGAAGACTGGTTTCCAGTAGCAACTTTATTATCGATCTGATGATAAAAGGTAAAATATTTGTGTAACATGTGCAATCAGCTGTTGAGGGTCATTGAGGGGAAGTGTTGACACTAATTAAAGATGCATGTATAGAAATTATGTAATTATAGTGTTTTGACAATGATAATGTATCAACTTTGTGAATTGTGATTATTGGGATAAGTTGTCAATTTGAACAGTGACCATCGATAATTAACCAATAATTAACTGTGATTATGTAAACCTTGTGAATTGTGATCATACGGATAAGCTGTCACAGTGACATTAATAAACCCTTTCTTCTCACACATAAAAGGAAGCGTGGTCACATCCCAAGCTGGGCAAAATAAATTATTATTTTTGGAGGACAATAAATACAAATGGATATTCTTTTGATCATCAGATAGGTATTATAGAAAACGTAATTACAATAAATGCATTTATTTTTTCTAATAAGAACTACAATGAGCTGTATTTAACAATACTATTGGTGTATGTCAAAAGCTGTTGCCGATTTTAATATTTCCTGAGGTCTATGGAAGAACAATTATACTCAATAAATCTCCAAAGCTTCCAAGTATATAGCAACTGTTGATGACACATTTTTAACCTATCATCTTATGAATACTGCCGTTTTAGCATTGACGTTCAATCTTAACATACAGCTGTATTTTTCTATTTCTGACACGAATATGTCACAATTTTCTACTTTCCTACACTATCAACTATTTGTCTAAAATCCCATGTGTATTATACAGTAGAACAAGCTTTTTTCCAGGAATTTTTTGGCCGATTTTGGGGTGCGTATAATGTATAAATGCATATTATCTACAACTGAAAACGGTAACCAATTTTAATATCAATTTTTTTAATGAAATTCTTACAATATCATTTCCCTCCTGAAATCATTGTGAATGTCCTCATCCCCATGTATATCAGTCCCTGGAGGTGCAGGTGCTGGGTCATTTGTCATGTCAAGTCTCTCAATCCAATCTAAGTTTGCCTTTAATTCATCTAGCTTTTTCTGCATTCCAGCCTGAAATAATTACATTTTTTCAATAACATCAACAGATAAACAATAGGTTCACAATTCACATGTACAATGTGTATATGTTGCTAACCTAAATCATGGATCACACATATTCAAATATATCATATGTATTTAATAATTATGTTATAGGCTTGGAACTATTTTGCAAGGTTTGATTTAATCGCTCTCCTACTTGCCCACGGCAAGTAAAATCTATGCAGAGCAAGTTAAATCTGATGCTGACTTGTCTGCTTATAGAGGTGAAATTTATTTCTCTTGAATTCTGAATGTAGATGGGCAAGTAATACTTATTGATGACTTGTTCGATGGGCAAGTTGACGATTAATTTCTAATTCAACCCCTGTTTTGGGTTATGCTAGAAATGATACAATTTTAGAGAGGGAATATTCCAATCATGATTATCACATAAAATAGGAACTAGAGGTACTGTGGCCTGGAGGGCCACAAAATGATACCCACCACTCCCCATTGGAGTAGAAGATCCCCAATATAATTTGTCACAAAAAAGTTATAATTGCACAATTCCATTGAGTACTAAAAAATTTGTGAAATTTGCTCAAAAAGATCTCGAAAATTAACTAAGTTGTTAAAAAGGAAGTAGATGTCCAGCAATCTTGAAATTTTACTAGCTGTGTAGGACATCCTTCTAAACTTGCATACAGAATTTCAAGTTGCAGTGATGAGTAATTACTGAGAAAACTGTTACGAAAAGTTTCAATGAATGACAAAAGACCTTGAAAATTAACTAAGTCCGTAAACAGGAAGTTGATGTCCGGCAATTTTAAAATCGCTACTTGCGGTAAAGGACATCGTAATAAACTTGCATACAAAATTTCAAGTTGCAGTGATGAGTAGTTACTGAGAAAAATGTTACGAAAAGTTTCAACGATTGACAAAAGATCTCGAAAATTAACTAAGTCAATAAACAGGAAGCAGATGTCCGGCAATCTTGAAATCGGTACTTGCAGTATAGGACATCATTATAAACTTGCATACAAAATTTAAAGTTGAAGTGATGAGTAGCTACTGAGAAAAATGTTACAAAATGTTTCAACAATTGACAAAAGATCTCTAAAATTAACTAAGTTGGTAAACAGGAAGTAGATGTCCGGTAATCCTGAAATCGCTACTTGCGGTATAGGACATCATTATAAACTTGCATACAAAATTTCAAGTTGCAGTGATGAGTAGTTACTGAGGAAACTGTTACGAAAAATTGTTTGCTATCACATACAGACAGATGGACGGACGGACAGAGTGATTCCTATATACCCCCCTGAACTTCGTTCGTGGGGGGTATAATTATGTAAATGTTTGATTCCAAATAGACAAATACCGGTACTATCTAATGTTTTAAAGGTACAAGTTATCAAATATTACCCCTTGTTTCTTCCTTGCCTAACAAAACATTTATTTGGTTATTGCATGATATTGTAATGTCACAAAGATGTTAAAAACAACAAGAGAGTGGATTTGAACCACCCTTTATAGGTTTTACTCTAATACATGGAGTTGTCTCATGCCTAAAACCCCCCATGAGCATTTTCATAAAATTGCAGGTACGAAATTGACCCAAGTCAACTTTAAAAACTAAATATTAAAAGTATACTATCTTAGATCAGCTTTGACCAAGTTTTGTTTAAAATGCCAAAATGTGTCCATGGAGGCATTGAAGAAAGAATTAAAAATGTGATCCAAAAATATATTTATCAATAAGTCCAGCAGAAGAAATCAAAACAAACACAATATGTACCACATCATTGACAAAGCTTTTTTCCACTTGGGCTGGCAAGGCTACATTTAGTCCAGGTTTAAGTTTCCCTGCTGCAAAATCTTCTTGTAACTGAAAAGAAAAGAAGAATCTGAAAATTCTCGTATACATGTAACTTCAAATTATTATATTGTTAGGAAATTTCATAGTGAAAGAACTATATGTATAGGTTCAGGGGTTTACAAGGGAACATTGGAAAAAGCGGTTTGGAGAACTTTTACATTAAAATCTAGTCATCTGGGAAACAAAATTTTACTGTAATATATTTTTTGTTTGGAATTTTTGGTGAATGTAAAAAAATCCATTAGGTTCTAACATGACAGTATACATGTATATTTTTCATGAATGTGCTGTAATCTATCTCTTTTCAAGTGAGGTGCAGCAATTCAATAAAATAAGACAAAGAATTCTTAAGTGAAAGGTATACAGTCGAACTTTGATGGCTCGAACATCCAAGGGACCAACGAAAACAGTTCGAGCTATTGAAGTCAAACTATGATAAAACTTGAACAAAAGGGACCAGAAAATGGGTTCGAGACATCCATGGTGTTTGAGTTATTGCAGTTCGAGCTATCGAAGTTCTACTGTACATCCAATTGATTTTGATCAAATGTAATTCCTATTATTTTTTTATACTATACACAAATGTATATCAATGTGTAAGCAAAAACACCGCTATTGAGTCATACTTTTCATCACGATATGAGGTGATCTGTATCATTAGTCGACTTATGATTTTTCTTTATTCATTTTAATCACTTGAAAGTTGGCCTTAAATGAGTGTTAGATTGGTGCACATTACTTATCAGAATGTGAAAACTGCAATTTACCATAGAAAACCTCATGTTTCACAGATGAAATTTTAGGATGTCACAGCAATAATCAACAATGTAAATGTCTGCATACACATGCACATGACAGGAAAATAAAATTCTATCTAAGACTGTGTTCAAATGAATAAAAATCAGCATGTATATAATACAGGATATACCTAGTCAAGGATTTATTGGTGCTGTAAATAAATAATCACTCATGTTCAGACTCCTTGACAAGTTTTTCTGTCACTCAATTAACATTTTCTTAACAATCACTATTCTAGATAAGTTTTAATATACATATCAGAATATTTATAGAATAGCAGAAATTATAAATGTGCAAATATAAAGGAGAATGCACATACAAGTTTATCATGTATCTGATTTTAAATGTACTGTACCAATAAGCAAACGCTCAAAACTAAAACTAAATACAGAGAATAAAATTTCTAACATGAATTTGTCATGAGTGCATTTTAATGTGGAAAAAAAATAAGAGCTGTTGTCCAATGGCAGCCATATATACCCTCTCACTCACAGAACCCAGGGCTCTATTTAGTCGACTGAAATGGTCGCCTAGGCGACCAAATATAGCGATTGGCAACTAAATATAAAAATCGGTCGCCTCTTGGGCCACCACATTGTTAAATGTTGGCGACTAGAAAAAAGTCTTTTTTCTAGCTTCTCTGATATTGATTTATATTTAAAGTATCTCTTCAACGTTTGAAACTTGAAAGTTACAATGTTATGCATCTTTCAGACTGTTTCTGAAGTGAAGTCAAGCTATCAGTTTTTTTGAAATACTTTAGAAAGTCGATTAATTGATAGATTAGTGTATGTTTTATGTCAAGTGAACACTATTTCAGTTATATCAGGACGAGAACCAGTCGAAAATTCAGCAAAATAACAAGTAAAATAAGAAGTAAATGAGGCGGCAGGGATTATCGGGGCAATGAGTTTTGATTGCCACTGGTAAAAAAGGGAAGAAATGGGTAGGGACAGGAAATTAAGCCCTACATGACGTTTCGAAACTAAAGAATGCTCTCTTATAAGTATCTAGATTGCATATGCATATACAATCCCCTATCCACAAGTGGGATTCTGTAGAGGGAGACCCTGAAACCGAATGAGTTGCTTAATGCTATGGAAATATCTGTGGCGACCAAAAATTACTGCCTGGCGACCAAAAAATTTAATTGCCGACCAATTTTTTCACAATGGTGGCCAGCTGGCGACCTTCAATAAAAGTCTACTTTGAGGCCTGCTGAATCAATATGGTAAGTGCAAATTTACATGGGTGTGGACACAATAGGACAAAATGATATAATCTTCAAGAAATAACTGTTCAAAAGGCTTTTAATGGATATATTCTGTCTAAACCAGACAAAAATATAATTCATCCCTTTTTGGCCTCTGAGACATTTTGCACAAAAATCATAAGCATTAAAGAACGCTTAGAAAACAATTCTTAACAGGATCACAATGAAAGTATTTCTCTCCAACAGATTTATTTCATAATATCTACCCTTTGAATTATTTCTTTGAAAATTGTCCAAGTCCATAAAATCATTGCAGATGGAATCAATGAAAAGTCAAAGTCAAATATTATCTCCCTTTCCTTATTTTGGACAACAATTATATTCCATCATGCACACCTCCATGTACATGTAATGTCCTTCCTATGAATTAAATTTCATCAAAATCCTTTCAGTGGTTAAAATGATTTGTGCATACTAGGTAATCCATGCAAATGAAATCAATGAAAATTCAAGTTTAATTATCTCCCCTTCCTGGTTTCAGACAATAATCATGTTCCTTCATGCACATCTCCATATAGTTCCCTTCCATTGTGTTAAGTTTCATCAAAATCCTTCAGGTGATTTAAGAGGAGTTGTGCTTAAGAGGTAATCATTGTAGATGGAATCATTAAAGTCAAAGTCAAATTTTCTCTCCTTCCTGGTTTCGGATAATATAATATTCCTTCATGCACATCTCAATATATTGTCTTTCCTTTGAGTATAGTTTCATCAAAATCCTTCAGATGGTTTAAGAGGGGTTGTGCTTAAGAGGTAATCCTTGTAGATGGAATCAATGAAAAGTCAAAGTAGAACCTCCCCTTCTGGATTTTGGACAATAATATTATTCCTTCATGCACATCTACATATAGTGTCCTTCCTCTGTGTAAAGTTTCATCTAAATCCTTTCAGTGGTTTAAGAGGAGTTGCCCCTACAAGTGTGGACAGACAGACAGGGTGATTCCTATGTACCCCCCTAAATGTCAATGCGGGGGTATAAAAATCTGGTTGGGTTAGGCAGAATAAAACAAGACCAATTACATGTCTGGACTTGCGTCACTGTCACTCATGTTCAACTTAGAAAGTGTTTTTTTTTTCAATCTAACAGAATATCATGTATAGGTTTACCAATTCAAACAAGTATTCATTTACCTTATTACCAAAAATTCTTCAAATGCAAGTTATAATTGAGATTATATTAAGTTCAACCCTGTTACCATCTTCGCTAGCAAAGGGTTACGATCCACTCCTCTCATCTTCACCCAAATGGCAGATCAAGTAACTAAATACCGAAGTTACTGTGAATTTAATTTCTGCATATGCGCATTTCAACAACTTATGTCTCATCAGTGCAGATAAAATCTAAACGTTTGGAAGACCATTAACTCAAAGAGTTAAAAAACTGATAGAGAACAAATAACCAAAATCATCTATGAAAGCAATGCAAAAATTCAAGAATAGCTGCCCATGGTCAATGCGTTCAAAACTCTGCAACGTCTCTGGACAAAAATTGAGTACCATGATGATATAATATGACAGAATAATTTACAAGTTCAATAATAGATAAATTTGACATTTTTTTAAATCAAAACTGGCCTAAAGGGGAGGTTCCCATCACCAATGTGTTCAAACAACAGTAAAAACTTCCAAAGGTATTTAGTCAGAAATGTTAATCTTTCAGATTACACAAACCAGGCACTGTAATGTTAAAATATGCTGAAAAATGACTAAGTTCAACAATGCCTAAATTCGACATTTTTTTTCAAATCTGCCCAAAAAGGCAGGTGCACATCTTCAATGTGTCAAGAATAACTGTGTGAAGTTTCAAAAGCACCAGATATAAGGAGTCAGAGTTTCAGATTACACAAACTCAGTACTGCAATGTTAAAATTTAATGAATTTAATGAAAAAATGACTAAGTTCAACAATGCATAAATTCGATAATTTTTATTCAAATCTCACCAAAAGGGGAGGTGCACATCTTCAATGTGTTCAGAACAACTGTGCAAAGTTTCAAAAGCATCAGGTATAAGGTGTCTGAGTTTCAGATTACACAAACACAGTACCGTAATATTAAAATATGCTGAAAAATTGACTAAGTTCAACAATAGATAAATTGGACAATTTTTATCCAAATCTCACCAAAAGGAAAGGTGCACATCTTCAATGTATTCAGAACAACTTTGCACAGTTTCAAAAGCATTAGGTATAAGGTGTCAGAGTTCCAATTACACAAACTCAGTACCGTAATGTTAAAATTTGATGAAAAAATGACTAAGTTCAACCATGTATAAATTCCACAATTTTTGTCCAAATCTCACCAAAAGGGGAGGTGCACATCTTCAATGTGTTCAGAATAACTGTGCAAAGTTTCAAAAACATCAGGTATAAGGTGTCAGAGTTTCAGATTACACAAACACAGTACCTTAATGTTAAAATTTGATGAAAAAATGACTATGTTCAACAATAGATAAATTCCACATTTTTTTGCCAAATCTCACCAAAAAAGTAGGTGCACATCTTCAATGTGTCCAGAACAACTGTGCAAAGTTTCAAAAGTATCGGGTTAAAGGTGTCGGAGTTTCAGATTACACAAACTTGGTACCCCCAAAGCGTGACGGACCGACGGACGGAGTCGAGCGGCCCCTAGACCTGCGGTCACCGTTGGTGACGCAGGTAAAAATCCCGACCGACCCTAGATTTTTGGGGCTAAAAATGCCTACCCTCAATTTTTTTTGGCAATTTTTAAAGAAGCACTGTTAAAGTCCAGAAGTTACTCTCTATCTGTCTATGTAAAAATTTTTAGAAAAATTTTAAAAAATGCCTACCTACTGACCCTAATTTTGAAGAGTATGTTACCGGAAACACAGGTATTTTTTAGGCCTTATTCAGGTACTACAGGTCATTGATTCAAAGAAAAATACGTTTTCAAATGCTTTTCTGTTTGAGAAAACGCAAAGTGAACTGCTAGGGGAGAAAGGATTCACTGAAGTTTTGATGAACCATGATATTTTTGTTTTGATTTTCAGTACAATGTACTTAAAACCGGTATTTCTGATGGGTTTCTGTTTGGAATGTTCAGTATGTTACAAACGATGGTTGGCAACTCAGCTGCAGACAAAAATGAAATGTGATAGCAGCTTTTCAAATAACAAATTTCCACTATAAGCATTCCTTTATCTGTAACCATTGACTTTATTCGTTAAAATATTCACAAGAAATTGGCAACAGAAACCAAATTCTTAGATTTGTTAGAAGAAATTAACTCAAATCTCAGCTTCTGGTTTTGGCGCTATATATAGTTTCTACAATGAGAACAACATTGATTATGAAATTTCTCACATCGAGTTAAATAAATTTTGCAGATGTTTGAAAACAAGGCTTGCTGAGTTTTTAAACATTTTAAAATTTATTTAAACAAGATGTGAGAAATTTTCATAATTAACATGGTTAAGTTGTAGAAAATGTTTCTCTAATGACATAATGTAAAACTCTGAGGATTGAGTTCCCAATAGATTTGGCAGGTAAATTCATGTGAGTTGTTCTCTCTCTTGAGATGAGAAATATTTTTATCACACCGGTCAGGCGTTGGTTAAATTTGCTAGAAATTAGAGAAAACTAATTACCGCTTAAAAGCGGTAGAGAACAAACCAATTACAGACATGTACATAAATCTGACCTGCCAACCCTGCTTTTTCAGCTTGTTTCAAATATGAAAGGACAAGAGGGAGTTGGTCTTCATATCGCTTTGGGACTAAAAGAATTATTTACAAATAACTACATTGCGTAAGGTTTTCTTACATATCCAGATCAGTTTTAATCACAAATAAGGCCAAAAATAAAAAATTGTTTGTTTCCTCTCCCACGACCGACCCGCTAAAATTGCTACTACCCAAAATATTTTATCGACCGTTGCTGATCAATTTAAAAAAAAAAAAATTTTGTCCAGTCAACAAGAGTTTGTTATGTAAAACAGGCATTAATTAAATATATTTGAAATTTAAGTAGAATTTTTTTATTTGAAGAAAAAATAAAATAATTTTCCTACCTACATACCCATAACCTGAACAACTCAGTCAGGGAGGGGAAACAAAAATATTTTTAAAGCTGGCCTAATAAAGATCTAAGCTGAATTATAATTGTCAAAGATATAGTTGTTCAAGAAAACAGATCAGTGAATAACTTTTTTTCTACAGAAGAACGCTAAATAAACTTGTACTTTTGTGTACAATTCATAATTAAAGTAGTTCACTTTATTTATAAAATCAGCCTAAATTAAAAATTATCATCTGCTGAGCTATTAATAAGAAAAATAGACACAAACGTATCCAGCAATAACCTCACAGTGTTGAGATGAGAGATTGGGAGTAATTTTGGAGACATATCTGAAATTAACCAAGTCACACTGTGTAACACAGTAATCAGTGATATAAGAGAGGGAGCATCAAGTTGCGCTGAACTATATGTATGTCATGATCACTAGTATAAAGACACAGATGCAAAGATATTTTCACAGCCCATCCTACATTTTGTCCTATATATGCCTGAAATGACCACGTCCAAGGTTTCACTATGACAGAAACGTCCTGCTACATATATGTACTTAAAGAGTTTCCCGTTAAATATAAGTTATACACAAAGTCCCATCTTTGGCTAAACCAAACCAACTCAAATTATTTATCAGGTTGGGCAAAATCCCCCATATGGGGTGTAATACCTCGCTTGGGGTATAATATCAAACCAGAGCAGATATACCAGCAATCGATTAGATGCAATCTGTATAATGTGTTGCACTTGCATTGAGGACATGGAACATTTCCTATTAACTTGTCCAATGTTGGAATCTGTCAGGATGGCAAATATGAATGAATTATATGATGAATTTTATAGCATCACTGAATCCTGTCTTAATTCTAAAAATAACATAGAAAAGATACAGATAATCATAGACTGTTCTGTACTATTTCAACAGGAGGAACTGAAGAATATAAGGTTAAATATAAAGAAATTAGCAAAACTTGAATTTGAATGTAGAAGATATGTCTATAACATCCACAGTGCCAAGTACAGAATGCTGTCAATTAAGGGAACAAACACAGGCAGGGTACCCCCCCACTTCTCATAGATTATCCATTAGTGGAAAACCTTGTCACAGTAACCAAAGATTATTTTATATCTTAACATTATATACATTTTATCGTAATCAGTCTGTAGACTTTTGAGATTTTAAGCTAAGGATATTTTAGATTTTAAGATTTGCACGGATAATCGAACACATTTTTTAGCACCAAGTGTATGTAGCAACTCCATGTAGATACTTGTTTCAATTCATTATCACTACATCGCATGCACACTACTATATCATTTTACGTTTTAAGTGTAAATAGACATTATTAATTAATTTTGCGTGTGGATTTTATCCATGATATCCAATCCAGGAGGTGCAGATATAAACAGATAACAGATAATACCCCAAAAGGGGTATAATTTTACAGTGATAAAATCACTTATTTCTGAATTTGCACTTTTTACTCAAAAGGGCAACAGTTTATATCAATAGCAATATTTTTCCCAAAAAAAACATACATTCAAATTCTTAGTTTTCAGAAAGTTAAATGTTCATGTATAAACTGCAAATTTCATAGGCCATTAATTTTTGCTGCCTTAATAAAAGATGCATATTTCCTTTTGAAAAATTGTTATATTTTATCTACAGTAAATATTTGCCCTTTTTCATGTTTTTAGCAGAAACTGTCAAATCAAAAATAAAGAAAATAATCACAGTAAAAATATACCCTGTTTGGGGCATTATACCCCAAGTGGGGTATTTATACCCCAAATTGGGGAATTTCCCCAACCTGTTTATCGTATAGTAGAACTGGATTGTGTCCCTAAGTTTCCTGAACTGTATTTAATTATTTTGGACATTGAAATAAATATTTTAAATTATTTTAAATATGAAATGAACATTAATCATTGCTTTCATCCGTTTCTTAGATATTTAAGTATTTTGATTCTTCTATATTATATATTTTTGCAAATGTTTAATTTATCATAAAACCAATTCACAAAGTGGACTTTTCATTTTGGACAGGTATGCTGTGAAACACAGCTGAATTTAAGCCGAGAAAAGCTTGACTGACTTATAGTGATGCATTGAATCAAAGACATTTTGTTTCTGTCATCTCATGTATGTTAAATGTGTTATCTATTGTAATAAAGTGTTAGCACTTTTACTTGTTTTGATCTCACTGAATGCCCTAAACGCTACATCCAGATATACTTCCGCCCACATCTGTTTGATTTAAAATGATGAGTTCAATTTGGTCCACAGGGGTCTCTTGCAATATTTAGGAAAATGCATGAATATCGAGATATTGGGCGGTCTACAAAGTGGAATACAATACTGCTACAGTACAGGCCGCAGCTTGGCCCATGGGCCATGCTTTGTGACTGTGTTGTGTATCCCTATCATGGTATATACATGCTGTAGATAGAAGGGAACAGGCTATGGATGTACTTTCTACCTGAGAATCAGAATCTATGCTTTCTGAATCTGAAGTTTCTATATCTGACATATTTTCAGAACAGTTGCACGTGTTGAAAAAAAATTGAGAAACAATTACAACTAATGCTCAAACCAAATATCGGAATAGGAAACGCCAAAATTACGGATAATTGAAAAGCGAAAAAAAAACGCATTCCGTGAAATGCCTCTTCGATTCCGGAGGAGTGCCACTTTTTCATGGAAGAATTTTCATTGTTGTAAGATCTTGTAACTGAAGATGTTTCAATAAGTTAAAAAAAAATTTCCAACACAAAAGAGTAGGCCTATATGATCATTTAAATGTCAACATGGACGTGTCTCAATATACTCGGGTCCCTAATATCAGTAAATCTTCATCTGGCTTGGCTTTCAGCATACCATGCCAAGACCGGATGGCTTCGGAAAACCAACTTTTGTAATTTACACGGTCATTACTATAATAATTGGTTTATGGTACTGTTCAATTTTCACACATCGTTATTCATGTAATAAAGCGTTATTTTGCCCTGATTGCTATTTTAAACGACCTTTGAAATTAAGAAAATGCTTTGAATTTTTTTTTAAATGCGCATATTCCAACTTAATGTAATTTTGCATATTAAAATGTATTCTTAGATTTTAAAATATGAAATTAAAAAGTGGAAAATTCTTTCGCCGGGATTTTGTGACAGACATAAGTTTCACCAGTGATAAAACAGGTCTTCCGAAAACAGGAAAGTTCCCCTCTTTGCACCTCACCAAATCACTCCATTCAATCGAATTCTATATCATTTTCATTAAAATAAAATTTCAACGTCGCTTCTTTCAATCAAGCCCAAAACATACCTAAACAAGAGGAGGAATCATATAAGAACAACAAAAAACAAGAAGTGATAAACTAAATAAATAGGACATATATTCGAGGACAACGAAAAAAAGGGACTCTATGGGAACTTAATAATGTCCCGAATTTGTTAAATTTTAGAACTGAATCATTCGTTTTGGCATTTTTCACACTGGGACCGCAGTTCCAAATAGTTTAGGGTGGGGAGATTTTGCAAAAGAATAACTGAACTTTCAATCTGATTTAAGATGTTATAAATTGAGCATGAAGTACTGACCTACAACAGAGATAATTGCCATAAAATCTATCCAACCAGGAGTTATGTAAAACTAAAGCTGGGGTTTTTCTCGGCACGCTACGTATACATAACTTTTATGTCTCTGATTTACTACACTTCATCTCAGTCTAATTTTTGGGTGTACTCTATAGAATTAAGGAGGGTATTCGGTTCTACCCTCCAATTTGCTGCAAGATATAAATCAAATACACAATCACGCGAGTCAAATGGTTACAGAAATGAAATTAGAAAAAAAAATACACTTTTATGTCATTACTTTAATTTTGCATCGAAATAGTGGTTTTTCAACGCTAGAGTGAAGTAAAAGTTTTGTTCTTTTCGTTCTGTGAAACCACCAGGGCCAAATATTTGTTAAACTACATTTTAGATGCATATAGATTGTGCATAACCCAGACGCCTGCAGCTATACTTTATCCTTAAATAAACATAGAAGGAAATTTGGTCATGTCCAATTTTATTTATTTTTTTGGAGTATGAAGGGGTTGTATATTAAAAAAAATATGTGAACAATCAATGATTAAAAAGAAGGCACACGTATAATAATTTGGTGCAGGATTTTTAATTATTCAATGTGAGGTGCAACTACAATCCATAAATTTCAACGTTTTTATCCGAAGCCAGGACATATAAAGGCCTTTTCGAAAAATCATTTGGTCCGCTTTTCGTTTCGGCATTTTAATACAATGAAACAGTTCCGGTTATCAACCCAACACGACAAGAGTTGTTAATCATGAACACAGTTCACATTTAGATTACAAGGACATTGTTTACTGTGACAATGCACTAACTTGGTTATAATTAAAATGTATTCTGGGTTCAAGTTTTATATTGTTAGCCAACCGTACGAGTGATAATTGGAAGGGAAGAGTGTTTGTACCTCCATTTGATGGGAGAGTTCCAATCCGTGAAAAGATAACAACACTTTTTGAAAAGGGCTATACCCCAACCAACACATCTGGAAAACAGAACTCACTCTGTTGTGTGAATTGTCATGAAATGTGGATACAATAGTTCGTTTTTTTTAAGCGGGGGGGGGGGGGGCAGTTTGGGTGTGTGTGGTTTTTATTATATAACTTGGCATCCGTCGTCCGTTCGTCGTTATTTTTTTCACCTTCTTCTCTGAAACCACTGAGAAAAATTGGAGCCAAGCATGGTCACAATAGTCTTTTGTTGGTCCCTTTATTATTTTTGATTTCTATGGTCGTACCTCATCTAAGATTGATGGTATCGGGGAACAAAGTTTAACATTGGAACCTATGGGAGCGGCATTAAAAGATCTTCACCTCTGAAACCACCACACCAATTGCAACCAGACTTTGTCTTAATGGTCCTCATGTGATCTTCTTCAAAGATTGTGATTTTCTATTCGTACTTCATCAAAGATGACCACAAACGGGGAACAGTTTTACATAGGATTCTTTGGGAAACCATTAAAAGATCTTCTCTGAAACTACTGAGCCAATTGGAACCAAACTGTTTGGTGACAATAGTTTTCAAAGATTGCGATTTTTATCTTCGTTTCCATCAAGATAGCCGCAACTGGGGACATTGTTAAGCATTTGACCCTATGGAAAATCCATTCAACTATCATCTGCTCTGAAACCAAAGGTTTTTCTCCTTACAATTTCAGTGAACTGTTATCATAGTGCATGTAGATCATCGGTGACCTTCAAAGTTTTTGTTTTTTTATGTTGGTACCTCATCACGGATGGCCGCCAGCCGGGAACATTATTTAACATTTCTTCATTGAAACTGCTTGAACAATTTTAATTAAATTTCACCGGTTTAGTCTTTCAAAGTTTGTGATTTTTATGTTTGTACTTCATCTAAGATGACCAACAGTGAGGAAAACTTTGGATCCAAAAGGAAATGTATCAAATGCTATACAATTTCAGTCAAATTTTGTCATCATACTTTCAAAGTTTGTGATATTTATATTCATACCTCACTGATCAAAGATGGCTGCCATCAAGGAACACCATATTGAAAATGCAATGAAAGATCTTCTCTGAAACCGCTTGAAAAAAAATATTACGTTTGATCATAAAAGTTCTTTGTCACAGTAGTCTCCTTGTAAAGTTTTGACTATATTGCCTCTCAGATTGCATCTTCGGCTAACTAAGGGTTATGAGAGGAGCGGATCGTAACCCTTGGCTAGCGAAGATGCTCAGATTATCAAAAGGCCATGGTCAAGGTGAGCGATACAGAATCATGAGATAGAAAAAAGAAGGAAAAACGGGGAATGTCTCAAAGAGACAACGACCCAAAGGTTGAGTAATAACAACTCAAAGCCACCATAAGATCTTCAATGAACGGCGAGGACACCCCATACCCAACGGCAGGTCGGAGTCGGCCCCTAAATAAAGAGTAATCAAGTATAGCGAAATAAACATTATCCTAGACTCCTATAGACATAAAGTAAACTAACTAGAAAACAGACAAGACACACAAAGGCTTAATAAATTTCCTGACTTAGGACAGGCGCAACCCTGATGCAGCGGGTTAAACTAGTTTTATTGGGCCCAAACCTTCCTCCTAGCCAATGCGATAAATAACAAGAAATGATATGGGTAAACCCATATCCAAGAATACTCGATTGTTCACATACCTGTACAATTTTGAAAAGGGCCATTTTCAAAGAAAACAATAAACAAAAAATTATTTTCACTTTTATGGGGTTCGTTTCTTTGCATTCTTCCGGGATCACCATTAGCCCTTACTGTTTCTTAGCAATAAGGAAAAGGGGGGGGGTAAATTGCATCTGTACTAGATAATACAGTTATTTTTTTTAATTGATTTTAATTGAATTTTATGCCTGTCAACATCTTCTAATACAAACATTAATTGGACAGATATTTGCGAGGTCCTTTCTATTTCAGTTTTGTTTTGCTGTTTTTTTCTTTTTTGTTTTTTTTTTCAAAATTCTAATGACTATCAATGACTTTTTTCAAATCTTAGCGTGAACTAATGCTATACGGAAAGACATGGCCATATCTTTTATTTCTAAAATA
The DNA here is from genome assembly GCA_002080025.1 of Modiolus philippinarum. Taxonomy (NCBI): domain Eukaryota; kingdom Metazoa; phylum Mollusca; class Bivalvia; order Mytilida; family Modiolidae; genus Modiolus; species Modiolus philippinarum. The sequence goes on from MJUU01034167.1 coordinate 121,071, forward strand.
ATTGATATATAATGAAATATTTCCACTCAAACAAATATACCAGACATAGATCACAAAATTAATCGGTAAATAAAAAGTCTAAAAATGCTATTTTTAACTTCTTAACAATCAATAGACAATCAATATATAAATATGTCCGCCTGATACTGAGGAAACGGTGGTGTATGAATATTTGTAGTAGTAACTATCAAAACATTAACAAATCGCTTCAAATCATTAGTAAAAATACAACTCTTAAACTATGTGTTTTAAGATAATTGATCTAGGGTGAGTTAAACTGATAAAAAGTCCCCAAATACCGAACTATTTCCTACGCCATGACATTGTGATCTATACCCCAAAACACACTGATCGAGTATATGAAAATACAATAGTAACAACAGTAAAATTCAGTTAGCAACAGAACTGACTCAATTGTGAAAAAATTAAACTGAAAGAACTAAATATACGGACATAAACATGAAATCACAAAAGACTACTAGCAGTTAACTGACATGCCAGCTCAAGACCCATTACCAACTGACAAATAAAGTTATGAGCTTCACCAAGATCCCTTCCTGTAAGGAGTTTAGCATAATGATTTCATGCATATACCGGAATACATAACTCGTGTCCAATGCAATGCAGATTTTAGAAATTTAGAATGTGTATAGTTATAAAATGTAAAAACCCTATCAAAAATACCAAAGTGACTTGACGACAATACCGTAATTATAATCCTTATGAATTAGACGATTTAAAGGTTTTATAAGTTTGTTAGGAGAGTTTAAGAATTTTTTACTCTTATGTAAAACATTACCGTCAAATAAGGGATATGAAATACAAGCCTTGATTAGATGTTTCCATGTTGCATTGTATTTATGAACTAAGTCTTTATATCGATGATAGAATTTAGTAAAGGTTTTAACCAGTTTATGATAACGAAAACCCTAGTTTTTCAGTTATGAAAAGATTCCGTTCATTAAAATCGCAAACGTTATACATACTCGAGCAAATCGAACAAGCTGAAATATGTAAACACCATATGATGGCGCTAATGGAACATCGCCATCCAGAAATGGATAATTAACTATGGGAAAAGAAAAATCGTCCCTTTTATCATAAATTTTAGTATCTAATTTACCATTTGATGTCTAAGAACGGACAATGATGATTATTAGAATTGGCTTTATTCAAAGTAAGTTCTTTAGGGTAGATGTCCTTATAATACGTGTTGAAGTCGTCATTATTTAAAGTTAAAATATCATCCAAATATCGGAAAGTGATGTTAAACTTTTCAATTAAATGCTGTTTAGATGGGTCTTTGCTGATGTTGGTCATAAACTGAGATTCGTAGCAGTACAAAAAGAGGCCCGCTATAAGTGGTGCACAATTGGTACACATAGGAATTCCAATGACCTGGCGATAAATTGAATTACTGAAACGAATGAGTATATTGTCAAGTAAAAATTCAAGTGCTGAAATCATATCAAAACAAGTCCAATTAATTGAATTCTTAAAGGAATTAGAACATATATATTCGCAATCGGATTTTTTTGAATGCCCATTGAATAAGACGAGCCTTTTATTATGTCACCCCAGACGAACTCGGATGACCTGTCGTGTTATTTTATGTTTCTTCTGAATCTTATTCTTCTTCAGCTTCTAAATATAATTCTTTTAATATTCGTTTGTAAAATCGATGATTATTTTAAAATGGCTGGATGAAAAGGTTTCAAACTTTGCACAAAGTTGGACCACCGTCTTTGTGGAAGTCATGTCCTGTATGTTTGAAATTTTCAAAATGACCCGCACATTTCCAAGATTGCCGCCAATATACGTTAAAAATCTGAGGATTTATATCTCAATAAATGCACTTTCAGAATTTGTGCATATTTTTGTATAGATATTCAATACTAAAGATGGGAGGAGAAAAAAAAGAAAAGAAAAAAGGCCGCAAAACTACGTAAAACTTTTTTTTCAACTTTGTCCGATTTCAGCGAAAATTTATTTCTAGGTAGAGTTAGAGGCTGCGAACAAGATGGAATGATCGAACTGGTTGTCTGGGTGACACTAGTCGGCTATTGCTCGCAATTGCCAATCTAGTTTTGTTTTGTTTTTCTTTTTGAGAACATGGTTTTTGTTTTTGTTTTTGTTTTTTTTGTTTTTTGTTTTCATTTACTCAATTATTTGTTTTGTCTCTCGTTTTCAGAAAGGAACAGATATACATCAAACAGATGTGATTTCAATCGACTATAGTATCTATTACGTAAGACGTACTGGCCCTGACGAAAAAGACCCGGAAATGCTTACCTATGCCACCCCCCTTTTCGTGCTTAAAACTGATGATTTGTTCGGTATAATGTTGTATTATCTTTTATCATAAATTCCGACCAAATTTCAAGAACCGATCCCTCTGACCTAAATTAGAATGTAACAGAAAATGAACCCCACATGACTAGGGATTGACTCGTTTTTCCACACACCTACCCGAAATTGATTTTTTGAATATAATGTACTGGTTTCTAGTTCAAGGTCAGTCTTCCTATTGCGCAATGACAGTAAAGCATGGCGAATTGTTTGTTGTGAATCACGAATTTGTAATTCGAAGTAACACATAACAACACACAATCAAATCTATCTAAAGTGACTTAGTGATCTATTATTCTGTAAGGTGTTCCGTGACCTTAATTATATTTAGTTTCACATTTCAAAGAAATAATATCTTCTGTATATAGTTCACACTAAATGTAAGTATTACTTTCTGTTTACATACGACGTCATTTATTTTAAAAGAAATAATTTAGGAGTATTCTTATTTATTACGTTATACCACGTGATTTTTTTGTTGATAAGCTTCTAATTTAACCAACTGATGAACAGCAAATTTCCAAAATTAGTCACAAACTTGAGTTCATTTGGCTATCGCCCAAACTAGCTATTCATAAAAATAGTATACTTTTCCTCGAAGTCCTCAAACTTAAATCGGAGATTAAAATGGGAAGATCCTCTGAAGACCAAAAGGTAAGAAATTTACGTTTTAGACGGTTTGGAGCTTTCTTTACAATACTGACCACAAAATACCCATATAGAGTATGGAAACATAAAAATTGAGTTAAATAATATTATCCCTGAATGTACGTGACTTTTTCAAGCGACAAAAAGTTTTTTATGTAAAAAAATACATTCTTTCATTTTAACAAGTAACTTATGCGATGAGATTTTTTCTGCTTGAAATATGACAAGGGGACATTATATATACGAGTAAATGATGAAATGAAATAAGGGTTGAAAAAATATAAAAATCAAAGTAATAACAGAACATTCACCATTTGTCGGTGTTTTATAAGTAGGCTTGAAATTAGAAATGTTTATCCAGCATTTTTGTCCAAGCAAAGGATTTTGCAAATGACAGTTCCGCTATCAATTCTGAACAATTCAAAGGTTTGCCCTTCACTTCAAATACCCCGGATTCCTGTCCGCTCTGACATACTGAAATAATTCTGAAAATGATGTCAACCTTACACATCTGACGATATAAAAAAGATTCGTCGTACCAGAATGAAATCGATACACTAGGTCTGTTTATTTCTTTCTGGTACGACAATTCATTTTGGTTTTCCGTCGTTTTGCCTCATGATAAAAGGCCATATGGCCTTTTCTTTTAGAATTTTTAGCTGTTTTATATATTTTGACCATTTAATTTATGGTATATTTTGACCATTTTTATTACGTTTATTACATATATATCATTACATATGCACTATAACACTACTTTAAACATGTCCTCACATGCACATATGTTTTTTTTTAGTTTAATTTGAGTAATGCTAATTAGTGAAAAAGATACTGTTCCGTGGCCTGGTTTTATCACGTATTTATAGAGAGTTTGTCGCATGTGTATATTAACTGCATATCCTTTCAATAATGAAATTGTTTCTTTTTATTTAATTGATACCAAAAAGAAAATTATGATAGTTTCCCATTCCTTTTTTCACAAATAAATCTGAAAAAGAAAGGAAATTAGGTAAATGTCAAGGAGACAACATCCAATCTCCAGGTTAAAACAACAAAAACAAAAACAAAACAAAAAAAAACAAAACAAAACAAAACAAAAACAAAAAACAAACAAACAAACAAACAAACAAAAAAAAACCAAAAAACAAAGCATCTTGTGGTCACCGGACAGTCTTCAACATTGAAAAGGAGCCTCACACCATATATAGCAAGCACTAAATTTCCCCAAAAAGTACAAAAGTGAATAAATCAATGGAAATATTACACAGAAAGTGCTTTCAAACGAAACACTTCTTAATCCAGTGCCTATATACACCGTTGTGATACGATGAGACCCATTTTACAATTGTCCATACTAGTTAAGCGCTTGTGTACAGAAGTGAGTCCACTCGCTTTATTGCACAGCGATTTGCCGATAACCTTTTCAGTATACCACTGTTTTATTCCCTCCATGGCCGTTTTTCTGCGGCTATTGTGTTAGTATTAAAAATATTTTAATATTTTCAGACACGCGGATGCGACGAATACAACTGTGAATCTTTGATAGAACAGAAAAAGAGTATAAATGATCTGCCGGACCCGGAAACTCATGGCATATTTGTGATCAAGGAAGATGGAATTGTAATATACGTCGGCCAATCGGGAGATTGCATGCGAGAGAGAATGCTGAGTCACCTTTCAGGATACGACGCACAAAATATTGGAAAATACATGAAGACAATGAGCAAGGAATACAGAAAAGATCATGTAACAGTTGGATGGGTACAAATTGAAAATCCTAAATTCGAAGAACACCATTATTTATCGTGTCTTGCAGAACGACAGAAACAATGGCCTCGATGCAACCTCAGAAGAGGGAGACCACCTGGAAGAGTTCAGTTGGGGACGCAGCAAAATTCTTAATTTTAAATTGAATACAATTCAACAGTGCCCTTAATCATTCCCAACGAATCAAAGTTGACGAATACGTTTCATTTCAAAGTCAACCTAATTATGCTTATATATCAATATATCAAGTTAAATGTGCTGAAGGGAAGTGCAATAGAATCCATTCGGAGTTTCAGACTTAACTAATTATTGTGATACGATTTGTAATAACCAATGCGAAAAATTCATTGGTAAGTTATTCAATCAGACACGTATCAGAACAAAAGTATATCAGAAACTTATATGAGTTCCTTTGTTCTACTAACAGAAACTGATATACCCGTATGAAGGAAATGGTCGTGATACAAGACATTATCGTATCATCGTGTTCGTGGACTGTGCTTTCGGGAACTACTGGTCTGTTTTCATACATGTCATATCACGACTGAAAATTACTTATAGACAAAAATTACATACAGACAAATTCACCTTAGTGAACATTTCATAGTGTTTTTTTTTTCAACATTTGTGAATACCAATGATTTTGCTTTCGAAGTAACGAACTTAATTACGACGCAAAGCTCGCCCTGATAGATGCCGAGAAACAGATAGCATCAAAAACGGAATGCCCTATAGGTACTAATCAATGTATGATTAAGACTCCTTATTAAAGATGATTTGATACATAGATCCACCATTTATGTATAAGAGGTAATGAAAAAAATTCGTTCTGTCATGAACTACTTGGTATCGTTTGCTGACTGATTTTATTTTTTGCAGCGTAGCACAAAATGTTGCTTCAAGAGCGCAGCGCATGAGAAGTATTTTATCATTGGCATAGGAAATCCATGTACCTGAAATCCCTTTATAAAAAATAGACCCAGCAGCATGTTCAACTAATGCTTAAATTTGTACACGAATGTGTTAAAGTACGATTCAATATCTGCTTTATTTGAGCATTTTTGTATATATAAATCAAGAATGACTATTGTAACACTTTTGTTAATCGGACTCTATGTGTGAATGTGTTTTATTTTTGATCGTTATGAAACAGCACAAATCTTTGTTACACAACAGGGGGTCTTATGATTTGCGAACCTCCCTGTTCAGAATAATGCACAAAAACAGGCAAATATCGGTGTTTTTCACACAGTTTTGAGTCGATTTTGATAGTTTTTAATGAACTCCTTCAACAAAATGCACGGAATTATCATATTTTTTATACCTATCATTGAAAAAGAATCAAACGTGGTTATATGTCTTTTTTACATTGCCTTTCAATGCATTCATTTTGTGGCTTTAAGTTACTGAACTGAACGTGACCAACAGTCACTTTTAAAAGTATACTTTAAAATTTCATCGTTGATTTCAGAATAGATTTTGTAAGTCTTGTGTAGTTTTTATCATTTCTGAACGGGGCCTAAACCTACTGATTTTAGATCCTCTTGACGTAAGTTTGCAGTGATTTATCTACAGATTTTGCTTTCCATTTACTTTCTCAAAGCTAAACAGGGCTAAATCTTTTCTATTCTGTGTCCCAATTCTTCTTTTTGTCCACTGTGCTGAAATCGTTATTAATTGTCATTGAAATTATTTTAATATTTGATAGTAAATAATCAACTGAAATAACGTTGCAAGAAACGTACCAGTTAATTACGTATCCTTTGCGGATGTGCCATTAGAGACTAAGAAAACTGAGATCAAAAAGGAGATTGTAAATATGGATGTTGTTTTGGGATGTGGAGTCCAGTGGATCGAACATATACACATTTATTCAGTTACAAGCTAAATAATGCACTTTTCATATGACAGTGTGGTAGAATAATCTCTCGATGCTTATCAAATATTAGTTTACGGTCTATTTTACAATATTGTAGTTCTTCACGAGAAAGCACGTGTCGTCATGATACGGAGGCACACTATACGGAGGCACATTATAGTTGAAATTAATGGGAACTCCCTTAGTATTTATATAATGTAATCTAATTCCTGATCCCGGACGTCCTCATATGATAACTCCGGCTATGCATTTTAGTTCAAATAGGAAGTGCTTTGACGAGTAATTTTGCAATTTTTATAACCTAAGGCTTTTAATTCTGTTTGGGCTTTTCAACTAACATCCCAATTTTGACATCGAAATTTATTCGCCTTTGGTTCTATTGTCACTTTTCTAAAGACGACAGTACCATCTGATCAAAAGCTGTTGATGTATAACATCAGCTTTTAAATACTTTTCATTTGTTGTTCAAATCCTAGAATCCTAGAATTTGTTATTCATTGCATGTCACCATACTCAGTATTTTTGATATTATCTGTTGTATAGTTAGTTAAGCCACCACAAATTGTAGTAGTTTAATTCATTTATTTCCGAGGTCTTGCCCGAGGAGATAAGGAAGGGCTTTAACTATCTATATTACAGCACCCAATCTTGTCAAAATTATCTGCAAAATTGCTCTGAAATGTTGTAATTATTCTTTCATACAAAGTACAAAATTAATGATGACACAGTCACAGGACAAGTTTATTGTTGTTATGAGTTACTGGAGAAACACAGACTCTAGAAAAAGCTGTAATCTACAATTGTATTCACTTATAAACCGTAATTTGTTAGAAAAAACTCATGCGTTTAATAGTCGTAAAAAGATAAGAACGTACGAGAAAGAAAGATTTGCATGATAACACTTTTTGTGTCCTTTTCTCCGAAGAAATTGTACATTTCTAAGAGTAAAGATTTGGTTGGAATATAAATCTAAAATAAAACTTGTATGACGAGAAAATTTTAAACTAATCAGATTACTTTTTTTCGTATAAACCAAGTAAGTAAGTCCCCCAAATTTTTAGGTAGAATGTTTATCTGATTTCAACGTAGCTGATTCTTGGTTACTCCCACTTTAAAACAGTGATACAAAATTTCAAATCGGGGCCATAGAAATGCATTTTCACTGATTCTCCCGTTCAACATTTTAAAAATCAGTCGGTATTTTACGAAAACAAAATATCAATGATACGATATGAAGTGAAAACACACAAAGGAGAAGGCAGCCAATGAAAAACAAATGGAAATGTCATGCTGTAATCTAATTTGTGGGAAAACGGGAGCGGAAATTCAATTGTGAATTTTCGGTTTCTTTTTAGTGACCAGTAAACGAGGCCTGGATTGAAGGGCAAAAGAAATGAAAGTTTCACCCAAAGAACAAAATAGACATATATTTCCTTTCAAACTTCGGGAAGTCAGGATAAGACCTTTAAAGGGGATAATCGGGAAAATAAATAGAGATACGGAAAGGGGGATTTGGTAAGTTCTGAAACGAAAATTTGGAGGAGCCTCTCTCATACAAAGCAAATAAACATGCATTTTAGGAAATTTTTGAAAATTCAAAATTCGTTAACAGACTTAAAAAAACCAGGAAAGTGTTGTTGGGTAGGTTGGGTTTTCAGCTGCCATTAAGTTCGTAAGGTATCCTTCAAACTATATGGTATAAATTTATTTTAACCTCGCTTGAAATACTGCATTTGTAATAGGACAAATTTTATGACACTGGAACAAACCATGGTTCTGTTATGTTATAGATCTTGTACAATTAGACGGCCCTTAACATACCTCATGCAATATATGAAACTGAGACAAATAGTGAAAGTCTGCCTTGATACTTAAATCAGTTGACTTCATTCTCGTCCTATGCACTTAAGGAAGGGTCTTGTCGAAATAAGATATCTCCCTCAGTATCAAGTTAGTAACATATGGTCAAAGTGGAGAGCGTCTTTGATTATCTCTACTTTGACCATATATAACTAGCTTGGTACACGAAGATAGCCGACAAATATTTCTCATTGATCGCGCCTCAATGTTAAAGTTTAGATTTTAAGATTTGAGTTTATGTTATCCCCCAGTGAAATCGGAGATGATGTTTTTTTTGTATTTAATGATCTTTTTATTTACACAATTTTTGACAAACTTATACCAACCATAAAAATGTGTTTGGGGAAATTAAAGAAAATAAATAAAACTATTAATTTTTAGGATTTCCCTTTAAGACGAAAGTAGTATCTTCCTGGTGGTCTTCTATAAAAACAAATCATAAATAAGAAATACATGACAACTCTACATTCTGTACTTGATCATTGCGCTGGACCGGATCCAGCCAGCTTAACCCTTTGTATCCTATGAAGAATCGGGGACTGGCCAACACAAAACTCAGGGAAGAAGGTGATTGTTACGATTCACGCAAAGATACAATAATTTTAACAATTTTGGGGTAAATTGACGGTAGTTTTACCAGGTTTAAGTCTAACAACACAGTATCATATAAAGTTAGAGTACAGAGAGACGGTCTATCCTCAATGTCTGCTATTTAACTCCGAGCGTTCTTGTATCTAGCCAAAGGCAATAAAATATTGTCGTTGTATGTGCGTCTATATTAAATACACGTGAAAGAGATTTAATGCCGTATGTATATCTAACGCTATTACATGTAACAATCATTGCGACATCTCACTAATAAATGATTAAATAATTAGAACTCAACGTCCAGTGAGCAACATCTCAGCTATATCAGGACGAAACAAGTCAATCAACTCAAAAATACAAGCAAACGAACAAAGAAATAAAAATGGTGCAGTGTTCCTGAAATGGGTAGGAGCAGGATACGAGCCCCAGTGACTAAACAGAAAATATAATAATTGGAACGACTGTTCCATCACATTCCCCGCCTAATATCCTTTTACTAAAACTTTCAATAACTTATTTACACCTATCATGCAGACAGTACGTTGGTGCTGGATCGAAAACCGATTTTATTTGGAAAATTGCAATATCTAAATTTTAGACAATTTTGTTTGAAACTAAGGAGTATTTCCCTTTTACATAGCTCTGCCCTTAGCTGATTTTGGCTTTTCTATTTAGATCTTATATTGGTTATATGTTCTCTATCAGTTTTTACACTTATTTCGGTTTATGGACTTTCAAATGACTAAATACCGAAGTTACTGTCAATTTAAATTCTGCATATGGACATTTCAACAACTTATGTCTCTTCAGTGCAGATAAAATCTAAACGTTTGGAAGACCATAAACTCAAAGATGTTTAAAAAGTTATAGAGAACAAATGTTTAGATTTTATCTGCAATGAAGAGACATAAGTTGTCGAAATACGCATATGCAGAATCAATATTCACAGTAACTTCGGTATTTTGTTATTAATTATCATAGAACATAATATGAAATAAATGAACAGTTGAAATCCATCACACACCAGTATCTATTGTTACAAGTTAAATATATACATTATATATTTAACTTGAACTTGCTGTGAGGTATGAGTAAAGCTCATTGTTGAAGGCCTCATGGTGACTTCAAGATGAAGAACAACAATTAAAGCGTTGTTCCATTGCTTAGTATTATCATGTATTTGTGGAGACTTTGTCTCATTTGCATTTACTCCATATCCCTTCATTGTTAATTATGTACAGTTTTTTCAATAAGAAGAATCATGTCCGTGATCGGACGAAGGTATGTTGTCGGTTTTCCATCGACAATCACTCTTACTTCTACTTTTCTAATGTGTTCATCAAATCCTTGGTATGTTTTCGTGATAACACCAACTGGTCAACTGCTTCTTCAGGTGGTCTAGTCTTTTAGCAGGATGACGTCTCCCGCATTGAAGCTCCGTTTTGCCATTTGCCACTTTTGCCGTTTCTAGAGCAGTGGCAGATATTCGCTCCTCCAACGGGTGCAAAACATTGTGGCAAGAGCTTGAACCCGTCTCCATTCAGCGAGATACAGGTCTCGTACACTGAAATCATCTAGCTTGTCTGAGGCATAGACAAAGTCAGTTTTTGAACGAACAGCATTGCAGGGATGAGAATCAATGGGGCTTCAGAATCAGTGGATACTGGTACTAAAGGTCTAGAATTGATTATTGCGGAGACTTCGGCCATAAACGTGTTTTACACATCATGGGCTAGATCTTTTTATCTCTCGTTCATCAGCATCGAGTCTAGGATCCTTCTAGCGACACCAATCATTCTTTCCCAGACTCCACCCATGTGAGATGAATGAGGCGGGTTAAAACCCAAAGTGAATTGATGACTTATGTAGGTAGTCTCTCATAGGCCCATATTCTACGTCGACCACCTTTACATTCAGATCGTCGACATCCCCTACAAAATTCGTTCCTCTATCTGAACGTATTGTCTTGACTTCTCCTCTAACCGCAACAAACCTTCTCAACGCATTTATGAAGGGTGAAGAAGTCATCTCGGCAATCAGTTCAATATGAACGGCTCTTGTGACTAGACACGTAAATAAGACTTAAGAGTAAGCTTGACCTTCGCGTGTTTTACGTGCTACTACTGTCCAGGGACCGAAAACATCAACAATTATGTTATTGAACGAGGGCAATGGTTCAAGTCTGTCTTGAGGTAGGTCGGCCATAATTTTGCATTCTGTCTTGCCCCGTAACTTGCGGCATATAACACACTCGTAGATATATGACCATACCTGGCGTTTTGCACTCGTAATCCAAAATCCCGCAGCCCTTATGGCTCCATCTGTGAAATGTCGCCCTTGATGTTTTATCGTATCATGGTAGTGCTTGATCAAGAGCGTAGTTACATAGTGACTTCCAGGATCGGACCAAGGTATGTCCCTTAGGGTCAGGTCGTATTTGCTGATACGCTCACCAACCCTTAGCAAACAAGTCAATGAATGGGTTAAGGTTATCTACCTGACTACCCTTTGGGAGCGGCTCCCTTCGTTGAAATGAGTCCATCTCATCTTTGTACATTTCATGTTGAACAGACCCTAAGATGAAATCTTCTGCGTCTTCATCAGAATTCGAGCAGGTTAATGGGTCGATTTTCAGTGTCCCGCATTTACGGGCTAAGTATTTCAGGAGCGCTATTGCTCTGACAAGCGTTGACCACTTTGAAAATCTTTCGTAGCGATCTGTTCCAATATCATGTCGTTCTGTGACAATATTTGTGTTCGCATCTGACCTCTTTGTCCATGTCTAGATTGACTAGATCATGATGTTCGGTGGGTTTGTGGTCGTTGACAGCTGCCAAGAGCTGTTTGGGTCCGATGAATTTCACAAAGCTAGTATCGATCTCGTGCATAAGTCAGCAGGGTTTTTCTCCATTGGAACGTAGTTCCACTGTTCCGGGGTACAGTATTTCAAAATTTTCTCTATTCTATTGGCAACATAGATGTAAATCCTGCTTGTCTCATTACAGATGTACCCCAAGACCACTTTGCAATCCGTGTAATATTTTACGGTGTTCTATGGCACACTGTGCGGCCTCCACACCGAGGACAGCTGCACACAGCTCTTTACGTGGAATTGTGTGCCCGTTATTAGGAGCGACCTTCACTTTTCCCAGTTTTGAGTTATCATCTTCGTCTATCGTTCTAGGGTACACAACGGCTGCTACGGCTTTTTGGAAGCATCCGAATATACATGTAACTCTCTGGTCACTGTTTTGCTAAGATTTCTCAGGTATGAACGTGGTATCCGTAAAGTCTCAATCTCTTTGAGAGAATCTTTACAGGTTTCCAATTTATGGGCCATGTCTTCCGAAACAGACTGGTCCCAGTCGACCGTCTCCGAAATAAAATCTGGAAGCAGAGGTTTCCCGTGAATGATTACGGGAGCAAGGAATCCAAATGGATCATAGATACTGTTGATGATTGAACGTATCCCTTTTCGAGTTATTGGTCTGTCGTCTGAATATATCTAGAACAGGAATTGGTCATGGTATCATGGTAGTGCTTGATCAAGAGCGTAGTTACATAGTGACTTCCAGGATCGGACCAAGGTATGTCCCTTAGGGTCAGGTCGTATTTGCTGATACGCTCACCAACCCTTAGCAAACAAGTCAATGAATGGGTTAAGGTTATCTACCTGACTACCCTTTGGGAGCGGCTCCCTTCGTTGAATTGAGTCCATCTCATCTTTGTACATTTCATGTTGAACAGACCCTAAGATGAAATCTTCTGCGTCTTCATCAGAATTCGAGCATGTTAATGGGTCGATTTTCAGTGTCCCGCGTTTACGGGCTAAGTATTTCTGGAGCGCTATTGCTCTGACAAGCGTTGACCACTTTGAAAATCTTTCGTAGCGATCTGTTCCAATATCATGTCGTTCTGTGACAATATTTGTGTTCGCATCTGACCTCTTTGTCCATGTCTAGATTGACTAGATCATGATGTTCGGTGGGTTTGTGGTCGTTGACAGCTGCCAAGAGCTGTTTGGGTCCGATGAATTTCACAAAGCTAGTATCGATCTCGTGCATAAGTCAGCAGGGTTTTTCTCCATTGGAACGTAGTTCCACTGTTCCGGCGTACAGTATTTCAAAATTTTCTCTATTTTATTGGCAACATAGATGTAAATCCTGCTTGTCTCATTACAGATGTACCCCAAGACCACTTTGCAATCCGTGTAATATTTTACGGTGTTCAATGGCACACTGTGCGGCCTCCACACCGAGGACAGCTGCACACAGCTCTTTACGTGGAATTGTGTGCCCGTTATTAGGAGCGACCTTCACTTTTCCCAGTTTTGAGTTATCATCTTCGTCTATCGTTCTAGGGTACACAACGGCTGCTACGGCTTTTTGGAAACATCCGAATATACATGTAACTCTCTGGTCACTGTTTTGCTAAGATTTCTCAGATATGAACTAGGTATCCGTAAAGTCTCAATCTCTTTGAGAGAATCTTTACAGGTTTCCAATTTATGGGCCATATCTTCCGAAACAGACTGGTCCCAGTCGACCGTCTCCGAAATTAAATCTGGAAGCAGAGGTTTCCCGCGAATGATAACGGGAGCAAGGAATCCAAATGGATCGTAGATACTGTTGATGATTGAACGTATCCCTTTTCGAGTTATTGGTCTGTCGTCTGAATATATCTAGAACAGGAATTGGTCAGCGTTGATATCCCAACATAGCTCTAAGCTCCGCTGTAATGGTTTATCATCAGCTTCCAAGTCTAAGGTTTGAAGCTAGATCACTCGCAGGAAATGCGGCCATAACTTCCTGAATATTGGAGGCAAACTTGTGCATTCTGAGATTCCCGAACTCTTTAAGGGTGTTTTGTGTATCCTGCAAAAGCTCAATAGCCTGTTATTCATTTGGGCAGGACGTTAACCCGTCATTAACTTAGAAATTGCGGGTTACGATATCCAATAACATTCTTTCCATATTTCGTTTCCGCAGCATGTGCAGTTTTGCTTAGGCCTAGTGTGGCGACAGCAGGTGACGGGCTATTCCCGAAAACATTAACTCCAATTCTATACTCGATTAGACCTTTGTCTATGTCGTTGTCCTTGTACCAGAAGAACCGTAAATAGTTTCGGTGTTTTTCATCAACAATGAACAATGAAACAAGGAACATGTGTTGCACATCCACTGAAATAGCTATCATCCCTCTACTGAAGCGAAGGACTACACCAAGTAGACTATTTGACATGTCAGGACCAGACAAAAGGACACTATTCAAGGATACTCCGTCATGTATGGCTGAAGAATCAACAACTCCACGAATCTGTTTTGGTATCTTAATGTGGTACACCCCAAATAAAGGCAGGTACCAACATTCCTTATTTTCACGCAGGGGTGGGGCGATTTTGGCATGATTGTTATCTATAATCTTTTTTCATGAATTCTACGAAGTGTTCCCGTTTGACTGGATTCTTCTTCAGGGTTGTGCCTAATAATTCAGCACGGCGAGCTGCTTGACTCCGATTGTTTGGCAATAGCAATCTTGTAGATTTGAAGGGAATGGGGCTACCCAGTTTTCAGTTGAACTATGGCTAAACTCCTTATTCATTATATCAAGGAACATCCTGTCTTCGTAAGACTGCCCCTGCTTGTCATCTTTAGTCCTTTCGAAAAGGTTTACTCCTATGTCGTCCTTACGTTCACATTTGATTTCGTCCTTAACGGGATCGAAATGAAGTTCCCGCACCTCAAACTGGTTCACGGTTTCAGTCTTGTATGCTGCCCATTTGGGGTTACATGAGTCCTATTGACACTCACATGTTCAGGAGTGTGCTGCTTGTTTAGACAGGTTTCGCCTATGACCACCCACCCAAGATGCTGATGGACTTGTTGCGCCTATGGGGCGCGGTCGTTTTCTCTATCGTTGCATTGGTCGAGTATATCATGTGCTGCAGGAAGGTCCCGTCCAATTAACAACATTATCTTATAGTTGTCATCAATTGGCAAAATTTTGCACGATTGTTGGGAATGCTATCACATTCAAGGAGTGGTGGTAAATCGAAATGCGCATTGCCATCAAGAGATTCTATGATGTAGTTTACCGGTTTCTCTTGTTCGTTGAACATTCTGAAGAACTCCGGTGAAGCCAAAGACCTTTTACTTTGTTAATCGATAATGGCATATAGCTTGACAACCTTATCGGGCTCATGCATGTGTTATACATTCACTGGCAGCATTTGGCGCATGACTTCCCACCATACGGAAACCAGCATATTTTTGTGCACTAATTGCTTTCTTTGTCACTATCCGTTGGCGACTCCCCGCCATGCTTTTGGGCAGGTAAGCGGGGTGGTACAGTTGACTTCTTTGTTTTCACAATGTGCAATGCAGTAGGGTGCAATTCGCTGCCACAGTCTTTCCACTTGACTCGTGCAGAGCTATCCCGGCTGATGTGAGCCGTTGACTCGCAACACTTGTAGCATACGTTATTTTCTTTGAGAAATTTCTTCCGTTCCTCTAGGGATTTGGCTTTAAAACCCCTGCGCTCATTCAATGGATGTTTCACCTTGTGCAGGATACAAATATCTAGAGTCTCTTTACCGGATGTTACATCCGCATTTCTGTCTATCTCAGTCTTGCGTGTGGTGATTCTAGATCTACTCATAGGTTGTTGTTGAGTAAGCTGAGTAGCTGTCTTCTTCATGATTTGATTTTCGTAGTCCACAGTTACGAAGGGGTAGTTCTTAAGTGTGCACATTTCAGATATTAAATTGCAAAATTCCGTGAATGGCGGAAATGGTACTTTATGTCTGGCTTTATAGCTGACTGTCCTCGCGCCCCATTTCTCCTGGAGCCCATACGGTAATTTACCGACTATTGGTTTCACTCCTGACGACGAGTCGAAGTATGCAAGCAACTTTGCGAATGATGGATTTCTCTTGACAAACTGGATCTCTGCTAGGATGTTGTGTAGGTCATATAAACGCTTAGAATCTTTATTCGTTAGTTTCGGAAATTTATCCAACTTCTGTTTCAATGAAGCTCTTACATCTAAGGCGCGCCATATAACTTATCAAGACGCGCCTATAGTTCCTTTAAACCAATAAATAATAAAATACCGAAGTTACTGTTAATTTATTTTCTGCAAATGCGCATTTCGACAACTTATGTCTCATCAGTGCAGATCAAGCCAAAACATTTGGGAGTCCATTGACCGAAAAACGAGTAAAAGCTGATAGGGAACAAACAACCAAAAGGATTTAAATAGACAAGCCAAAATTTAGGTAAGGACAGAGCTATGCATGGGGGAGATACTCCTCAGTTTTAAACAAAACTTTGTTAAATTTAGATATTGCAAATTTCCACAAAATCGGTTTTCGGGTCAGCACCGAAGTACTGACTACTGTGTTGGTGAATACCCTCGGGGACTAACAGTCCACCAGCAGAGGCATTGGCCCAGTGACCGCATATCAACGGGGCGGATTTTTTAGACCTGTAAATTTTCAATGGGCGGAAAAATTATGTATCAATTTTTCGAAAAAATATGTATCAGTGGGGGGAGGGGGTATTTACAAAACGATGTTCTTACTGGAAATATTACGAACTGAAATAATAATTTATAAAACTTGATTTTTAGAAGTAAAAAATTAAAAAATGAATAACATAAATAATTAAATTGGGATCTTGCCATTATGTATATAAATAAAGTTCACGTAAAAGGGCTGAATCGCGCATGACAAGCCCTTGAATAAAAATCCTTCACACACATGGTTGAAAGACGTTTTCAGGGAGATTGATTTACAATTACTAACTTGAAACCGTATCTGGGAAAACAAGGAATTATTGTTGAAGGCGGAGCCATGTTTCGATGTCTCTTTTGAAGGCTATTCCTTCCGACAAGATTCTATTTTGAAATGTGACCAAATTCCTTAGCGATGTACCTTAAGCAGAAAAAGTGTAAAACTAAGATAAGAACTGACTTGGATTACACTAGAGTGCTTTCTTGAATTTTAGAGCATAATCATGAAATCTCCGAGCGCTACATCGAAAGGAAAATTTCATAAACAGAGAACAGACTTGATGTAAATACGTTATCTTGATTTTAATCTCGAGACTGGACTTCTACACTACTGAACTCTGAACAATTTTACTGAATTTCATTGCATTATGTAATAAATTTAATAAATTAGTTTAAAATCTAACTGATCTAATGATTATTTCAGCCATAGTTTTCCGCCCCATTGTTACACATTTTCCCGCCCCATTGATATGCCAATCCGCCCCATCGTGCATCGCCCGGCCCAGTGGTAATAAATGACAAGGAGGGATTATCAGCACTACACATTTGTATGCTTTCAGCATGATTTCAGCTTTGGACGATTCTGGTCCTAACCATTTAACCATGAGGTGTAGCTGTTTCCTTTCAGAAACGCCTGATTCTTCAATCGTAGCTAAGAAGTTCGATTTCCAACCCAGATAATTCTCTGGGTTGTCTTTAAATTCTGTAAGTGCGGTAGATAGGGCCTCTCTCTGTAGCAATAACTTTGTCACATCCTGTGTCTGCTCACCACTTGCTCTATTTTGACCAGCAAATGGAATTTCCGTAATTAGTGCATGTTGCACCGTTGTCGTGAACTTGGGTGCACTAGCATTCAAGGCTGACGTCACATGTTGAGTTACCGTGTAAACGGGAGTAGTCTTGGTTTGCAGACCATATTTTGTTGATATTGGCTTCTTTGGTTTAAACACTGGGTCATCAAACCCTGAACACGCTGACGTCAATTGAGGCTGTACAATAATTGGGGGGTGGCCATGGTTTACTCTGCTGAGTTGTTGCTTATGTATTTGCGAGAAACCCGTCAAACATCAATTGGGGTCGAATTTCAGGAAAAATTGTGTAGGTGACAGTGCTAGATTTTGCCACTTCTGGTTGTAGAGGACTCGTTTGATCCTGTTCTGTGGCGTTGAGGAAGTTTCTCTCAGGAGTGTCAATATTGTCAGGCATTTCCGGTTAAACCGCCATAGCCTGATCTGCGATAAATTCTTTCACTCGCAACATGGGGTCTATATTCTGTCCTGGCAGAACAACATGCAGGTCTTGACTGTGGCTGTCCTCGTCTTCGAGTTCGAAAACTTATGCCTCAGCCTCGGCGACGGCTCCCTTCTGTTCTACAGCTAACAGGTCTAGTTCCATTTTGAACTCAGTTTGTTTACATGCCTGATCGAATTTCGGTCTGCTCATTAAATTCTGCCTGTTGTTTTAAAAGTTGTGTCTGCTTTCGGGCAAAGAGAAATTTCGCTTTGGCTCCTTCTGCCTTTGCCCGTTTTTGTTTTGCCGAGCTTTCTGTGCTTGTCGAATAAGCAGTTCCCGTGAACTACGTGATTTCACTGATCTATGTCTAGAGCGAACTGTCATCTTGGCTGTAGACGATGTTGTGACTAGTTCAGCACTGATATTCTGTAGCTGTTCCCAAGCGTCGTCGTATACTCTTTGGCTCAGGTCCAAGAGATCCTGGTGAGTTTCCAGGTCCCTGTTAGCTTCGGTCGTACGTTGACTTTGAAGAAATTCGACATAAATGACAAAATACCGAAGCTACAGTGAATATTGTTTCTGCATATGCGCATTTCGACAAATTATGTCTCTTCAGTGCAGATAAAATCAAAACATTTGGAAGTCCATTAACCGAAATATATGTGAAACTGATAGAGAACAAATAACCAAAACGTTCTAAATAGAAATGCCAAATCAGCTAAGGACAGAGCTATGCAAGATGGAGATACTCCTTAGTTTTAAAACAAAATTTTCTAAAATTTAGATATTGCATGCACTATGAACCAAAACAAGAGTTGTCAGAAGACAACATAGCTCGCCGGGGATTACAGTAACCGCAATGCACAATTAATTTGAAGGTTATACATTTGCGTGATAAATACAAATGTACTTTAAAAGCGATATAAGAAAGCCACATGTCAAACAGGAACTCTCTATCACTAAAAGACGAACTTCTATAAACAGGGTTAAATTTTTTTTTTAAAAAGGGCAATGTCAAGGTCAAAATGTCTACAACTATGGTACTACCAGAAAGCTCTCACCATAGGGAAGTCATGAACAAAATATAAACACCCTATAACTAAACAACTAACTTCTAGAAGCAAGGTTGAAGTTTTTTAAAAAAATGTCCTAATGACAAAGTCAAGGTCAAAATGTCTAAAAATATGGTACCATCAGAAAGCTATCACCATAAGGAAGTCATATGTTGAAATTGAACACCTTACCACTAAATTTTAACATTCTAGTAACACTGTTATATATTTTTTTTAAAATTGCCCTCAGGGCAAGGTCGAGGTCATAATGTCTACAAATATGGCACCATTAGAAAGCTCTCATCACAAGAAAGCCACATACTAAATATGAACACGCTACCACTAAACAACCAAATTCTATAAGCAAGGTTAAAGTTTTTCAAAAATTGCCCTTAAGGAAAGGTCAAGGTAAAAATGTCTACAATTATGGTGCCATCAGAAAGCTCAACATGAAGAAGTCACATATCAAATATGAACACCCTACCACTAAAAGCCTACCTTCTAAAGTTTTTCAAAAATTGCCCTCAGGGTAAGGTCAAGGTCAAAATGTCTACAAATATGGTACCACTAATAAGCTCTTATCATAAGGAAGTTACATACCAAATATGAACACCCTACCACTAAAAGCCTACCTTCTAGAGGCAAGGTTAAAGTTTTTCAAAAATTGCCCTAAGGCAAAGGTCAAGGTCAAAATGTCTACAAATATGGTACCACTAGAATGCTCTCATTATTAGGAAGTCACATACCAAATATGAACACCCTACCACTAAAAGCCTGCCTTCTAGAGGCAAGGTTAAAGTTTTTAAAAAATTGCCCTCAGGGAAAGGTCAAGGTCAGAATTTCTACAAATATGGTACCACTAGAAGGAAGTCACATACCAAATATGAACACCCTACCACTAAAAGCCTACCTTCTAGCGGCAAGGTTAAAGTTTTTCAAAAATTGCCCTCAGGGAAAGGTCAAGGTCAAAATGTCTACAAATATGGTACCACTAGAATGCTCTCATCATAAGGAACTCGCATACCAAATATGAACACCCTACCACTAAAAGCCTGCCTTCTAGAGGCAAGGTTAAAGTTTTTTAAAAATTGCCCTAAGGGCAAGGTCAAGGTCAAAATGTCTATAAAAATGGTACCGAAAGAAAGCTCTCATTGCAAGGAAGCCACATACTAAATAGCAACATATCACCTCTTAAGGTCTCCATTTCACAAGCAAGGTTAAAGTTTTTGCTGACGACGCCGACGACGCCGACGCCGACGACGCCGACGTCGACGCCGGGGGTATGACAATAGCTCTCCGGACATTCGTTCCGGCGACCTAAAAAGTACTGTTAATACCAGGAACAGTGATTTTTTTCACTGTCATAAACTGTTATCTCCTGTCCAACTACTGTGAAAAACCCATAAACTACTGTGAAGAATTGTAACAATCGGGGACAGTCATTAACAGTACTACCCAAGTACTGTGATTAACTGTCCAGTACTGTAACAGTTACTCACAGTAAATGACAATCTTTACGACTACTGTCATGCAGTTACAGTTCGTGTCAGTTAATTACAGTTTTATTTGTACTGTCCTTCACTGTGGTGGATTGGGAGGTCACAGTCGATCACAGTACTACCGTATTTCTGCTAGATTCATGTACATGTAAATCTTTGTCTTATATATATAGACTCTCTTTTTTCTGAATCCAAAACTAATAGTTAAAAATAACAAATAGAAATATTAATATTTCCACAACTTTTTCATATTGTCCTTTATGTCATTTTTATAATGGAAAAAAATATTGTCAAACAATCAATTATTTCCTATATAAAATAAAAAGCCAGTGCAAATTTACTGAAAAGAAAATAATGTCTTAATGGATTATTTAATTAAAAGTAAAACATAATTATACCAAAAACTATATATTGTATGACATATAATAGAAATAAATAGTGAACCTTTCCCGGCCGGAGTAGGGAATTAAAAAAGTCAACATTATTTAAGTTGGAAGTTGGTACTAAAAGAAGCTGAAAATATTTGACCACATTCTCAGCTTATTCAGACTTCATTGAATAATGAAAATGTACAAATATTTTATTTCACCGAAACATAAATTGTTGCAGCCACGTGCGGACAATTTAAATATCACACCTTACTACACAGGTGACATTGTTTACTGGAAAAATAACATGATACATGGGGTGTACATTTTACTCGAGTGTGTGTCAAATTAAGCTGGTGTGTTATTTGAAAAAAAAAATAGATAACGTCTATTGAAAGTATTAAAAAAACAAAACTATATCATTTCAATTGTATTAAAAAGCTAAAACACATGAGAAGAGACAAAAATGACGATGAGAGACCGGTTTTCTACAAGCTGTTTTCTGTTTGTGTTTTTTGTCTTAAAACGAAATCTACATGTACAAAGATTCACCAACAGACTGAAAAATGATGAAATAAAAGTGGTATCTAGTAAGTATTTGATTGAAAGCGGTCGTGATTTAAAAATGTTAGTAAGAGGCAAAATAATCAGATCTCTCCAGTAGTGTATCATAAATTTGTTATAATATGTTCTACAGAAAGCTATTAAAAACAAACAATTATAAATTGAATATCCAGTTTAAGAGTTAAAAGGGATTGTACCATTACTGGCTGCAGTGAACCCCAAACACTGTCTTTATTAACTCTATTTAACTCATTTGGACGAGTAAGATAAAGTTTCGCTTGATATATAATACTTTCATTAGAGAAACAAACTATGGTTTAATTTTTCCTATAAATATGCATAGAATAAATTTTCAAATCAAAACATTTGGTAATCCATGAACCTAAATATGTGTAAAAGCTGATAGAGAACAAAGTACCAATCTGATCTAAATAGGAAAGGCAAAATTAGCTAATGAATGCAAGAGGGAGATACTCCTTAGGTTTTGACAAAACTTTCTTAAATTTTGATATTGCAAATTTTCAAATAAAATCGGTTTTCGGGCCATCACCGAAGTACTGGCTACCTCGGGGACTAACAGTCCACCAGCAGTGGCATCGGCCTAGTGGTAAAAAATAACAAATACCGAAGTTACTATGAATTTTGTTTCTGCATATGCTCATTTCGACAACTTATGTCAACATAAACATAAATGCTGGACTGTCGTTGATATTTCTCGAAGGCGAAAATCAGACGCCTTTCCAGGCTCTTCATGGCGTTCTTATCTGTCATTTCTTGGCTAATCTTCACAATGACAGATTTGACTATATCCCAGAGAGGCGTTACGTTTGCAACGTGTTTTTCTTGTTGCTTGTCGTAGAGCTCTCTATCCTTCTCGGTAAGACTCCGTGTTCTAGGTTCGGATGGAAGCTCCGTTAGCTCATGTGTCTGAATGGGGGGGGATGTCCCGTGCCGTATTATCAGGACTGGTGATCAATTGATCTTGTTCAGGTGTGGGGATGGCGTCACCGGTGATGGCGTTACGTGCTGTCAGTGTACATGACTATTGTAATAGGCAACTGGTTAGATTGCGCGTCAATTTACTGTGCTGGACCGGATCAAGCCAGCTTAACCCTTTCTATCCTATGAAGAATCGTGGACTGGCCAAAACAAAACTTAGGCAAGAAGGTGATTGCGACTTGCGATATTGTATTCGATCAATACGTTACGATTCACGCAAAGATACAATAATATGAACCAGGCTTTGGTATTTCTTTCCACATCCATGACAACACCACCTTAAGCACTTCCATCCCCAAATTAATTTCATAAATTGTTGACGACACTTCTTAGTTAAAAAAATTGTCCGAGCTCAGATCAATTAAGCTTCTATGAAGTATCGAAAATAATGGAGAGTCCCTCCTTTAGACAAGAGAGTAATTATTTTTGAAAAATAAATTGTCCGAGGTGAATAAAAACTCTACACCCTTTGGATTAAATAATAAACTCAATGGTTTCTTGTTTTTCTTATTATTAGAGCAGTTATACTAGTGATTATTTGATTATCAGGTGCATTTTTCGGTGATTATATGATTTAAAGCCAACTTCTTGATTATTTGATTACCATATTTGAAAATTTACTAAAATTACTTTATTTCACGTAAAAAATATTGATTACATATGCAAAAAGTTGATGAAAAACTTAATTCCCTGGTACCTCTCATGTCTCAATGGATGCCTTTAAAATTTCACTTTGCTAGATTCGTGCAAGTCTTTGATGAGCAAAAAAATTTAAAAAGTAAAAATAAATATAAATCATACGAAACGAAGGCACACATGAATTATTTGAA
Organism: Modiolus philippinarum; assembly: GCA_002080025.1. Lineage (NCBI taxonomy): Eukaryota > Metazoa > Mollusca > Bivalvia > Mytilida > Modiolidae > Modiolus > Modiolus philippinarum. Next base: position 144,498 of record MJUU01034167.1, read on the forward strand.
TTTCCTTGTTCTGATATTATCTTCTTGGTATATCAAACCCTGGATGTCTGCCTCACGTGTTCTCCTAAGAACTGCATGGAATTCAAATAAAGTTGCATCATCCTGTTAAATTGCACCATTTTTTTATTTAATATCTTTTTTGTCTTTTCTCTCACAAAATATTCTGTTCATGACATCTACAGATCTTATCAAGAAAAAAGACGTCAGTATAATGTACTTTTAAAAAGAGACCCATCACAAAGAAGCACGTACACTATTTTCTTGTCATATTCATTCTCTTGTTTTAACTGCACTGGTCAACGTCTTCTCTATTCACAAAGTAGCACGTACACTATTTCCGTATTACATTCGTTTTTTATTTGTTGATTTAATCTAATTGTTTTAATTGTATCGGCTAATACCTCCTTCTTTCACCAAGAAGAAGTTACATCATATCTATGTTACCTTTCTTTTTTGTTTGACTTGTACCGATGAATGACTTCTCAAGTGAATCTGTTGTTTCGTTATGCTTCTAATTTTGGATGCGTCGACATATGTTGTTGTATGTCTCTTGGCTTTTAAGTAAGAAAGCACTCAGTCGCAATTCAGACTGTAGAACAGGAGCGAATATTTACACAGTTTACAATATAGAACGAAATGAGTTGCATACTTTATCAAGGCTCAAAATATACATATTTCTGTTAATAAGCCAGACTTAAACTATCGCTGTTTTGATATTACGTCTTGCACCCTTGACCACATCTAGGCTATGAAACAAAGCTTTCGATAACCAAATGATGACCAATCTAGGGGTGAAACGAAGGGAGCTCAGTGCAGATCAGCTGCCATGAAGTATCGTAGCAGATGGGATTCAATGTCTTTCGACAAGGAAAACCGTCTGAAGATACTATACAATGTACTTGTGCAATTGATAATATCGCGAGACAGCTAGGCCTAATGACCTATCTATAATCAGCCCAAAATTGTTAGATATGTAAATTTGATTGGTTGATTAATTGTTGTCAAATGCCAACTTTAGCAATATTTCAGCTATATTGTGGTGTGAACTGTTATTATGAATATAAAGGGAAAACAGTCATTTAAAACATATAAAACACAATTCTAAAAGATAAAATCACAGTAATATTAAGATAAATAGATCAGATTTGATGAAGTTTAAAAAAAATGGATAAATTACTTATATTTATTATACAAATTAATTGCTTATAAAAAATTGAAGAATTTTGTCGCCAGCGACGTTTGTGAATAATTCTGGAAGAAAATCGGTTGTATAAAATGTGCGTCGTGTGTCAGCAACATCGACACAGTCAAGTAAAACATGACGTATTGTGTAAGCAGAATTAAACGAAATACACTCAAGCCGGTCTTCTCTACTCAAAATATAACTATGAGTTGTTTGTATATGCCCGATAGGACACCTTGTCAAAACAACTTGTTCCTTCCGATCTTTACCAGAGGAACTAACAAGTTTGCCAACTTCTGATTTTATTCCGTGCAAATTGTCATTTATTTGCAAGTTCCATCTGTCTTCCCATATCCTCTAGATGTATTTACTTATTAAAGGCTTCATGTCAGTATACGGCGGTGAACAATCCACCACCTTGTCAGATTTGTATCAGAACATATTTGGTAGGTCTCTTACAGGACTCGAGCGAGTTTTAGTACAATAAAAATATATGTTGCAAGACAGCTTAATGTCATATAAATTGGACAAAATAAGAAGGTTTGTATAGCTGTCGTGCATGAAAAACAACAAAATAAATATGCAATAAAACTAAAATCTAAAAAATATATGTTCAAGAAAGAAAAGGCCCTAATTTTCAGAGTTAACTCCTTTTGCGAGGGTAAAAAAAGAACAGGACATCACCGTGGACCAGAGACACGTCTCACTTCTGTTCTCTCCAACTAAAACCCTGCAATAAGAACATCAAAGACATGGCCTAAATAGAAAAAAATGCTTAACGTTAGGTGTATACGCAGAAATTACAAAATCAATGGATAAATAAATAAATACCAAAAAGACAAACAACAGATGATTAGCTAAAATTACAAGAAATTACAAAATCAATTGATAAATAAATAAATAACAAAAAGACAAACAACGGATGATAAGTTAATACAAGAACAATATCTAATCTACGGTGTTCTGTTTTACATTTATTCCCCTGGGACGCACTGTACCGAAGCGATGGATGATTCGCTGTTCAAGCATTCGTCTATGATCACGACCTCCTTCCACTTTAGCTAGAACAGTGACCTGTAGATCATGCTGGCTGTGTCCAGGAAGACAAAAATGATTGCCGACTGGGTAGTCTAGTTTATTTTTAACAGAATGTAAATGTTCTGCAAAACGATCACCCAATCGGCGGCTAGTTTCCCCAACATATAGTTTTGAGCACAGCTTACAGATAATCACGTACACTACATTTTCTGTAATACAGGTAAACTGTTATAAATTGTAAATACATTGTCTGGACCGCGGACTTCGCTAGTTTCCAATACAAAAGGGCAGGTAACACATCTGGCTCTCTTGCATCCTCTTGTTCCCCGATAGTCAGCAATAACTCTTATTGGTTTTAGTGCACTGCTGACTAAATGCTCACGGATAGTTTTACCCCTTCTGTATGCCGTGAGGGGAGGGGAAGGAAACACTTCAGCCATCAGGGGATCCTTCTGGACTATTTGCTTAAATTTGTTAAGCAAAATGTTTCTGATGGCGACGTTATGGGGATGGAAATTCAGAACCAAAGGGACCCTGTCACGGTCTCTCTTAGTTTTGGGTACAAGAGCCCGATTTCTGTCTTTGCTGGAAACAGAGTCTAAATTCCGGTCAATAACGGTTTTGGGGTAACCACACTCATGGACAAAATGATGACATGAGGCTACACTGCTGCTTAAAGTCATTGTCATCACTGCATTGACGCCTAAGTCGCAAAAACTGAGATTTAGGTAAAGCGTCTTTGCAAGACTTAGGATGACAAGATGTATAGTTCAAGTAGCAGTGTGCATCAGTGGGTTTGTAGAAGATCGAAGTTTTGATTTTGTCTTCGGACACCCTGCTGGTTATGTCCAAAAAGGACAGTTCCGACTTGCTCACCGTGAAAGTGTACTTGATGGCCGGATGGTAAGACGACACAAAGTCAATGAAAGATTGGAGATCCCTTTCACTGTCCGTTGACGCCCCAAAAACGTCGTCAATGTATCTTTTGTACAGGTCAGGGATCGACAATTGAACTCTGAGAACATCTTTTCCTCAAGGTATCCAACAAAAAGACAAGCAAAAATAGGACCTATTTTGGTTCCCATGGCTACTCCGCATGTTTCCTTCCCCTCCCCTCAAGGCATACAGAAGAGTTATTGCTGACTATCGGGGAACAAGAGGATGCAAGAGAGCCAGATGTGTTACCTGTCCTTTTGTATTGGAAACTAGCGAAGTCCGCGGTCCAGACAATGTATTTACAATTTATAACAGNCACGGATAGTTTTACCCCTTCTGTATGCCGTGAGGGGAGGGGAAGGAAACACTTCAGCCATCAGGGGATCCTTCTGGACTATTTGCTTAAATTTGTTAAGCAAAATGTTTCTGATGGCGACGTTTCAGAACCAAAGGGACCCTGTCACGGTCTCTCTTAGTTTTGGGTACAAGAGCCCGTTTTCTGTGCTCAAAACTATATGTTGGGGAGACTAGCCGCCGATTGGGTGATCGTTTTGCAGAACATTTACGTTCTGTTAAAAATAAACAAGACTGCCCAGTCGACAATCATTTTTGTCTTCCTCGACACAGCCAGCAGGTCACTGTTCTAACTAAAGTGGAAGGAGGTCGTGATCATAGTTGAATGCTTGAACAACGAATCATCCATCGCCTCAGTACAGTGCGTCCCAGGGGAATAAATGTAAAACAGAACACCGTAGATTAGATATTGTTTTTTTAATTAACTTATCATCCGTTGTTTGTCTATTTGTTATTTATTTATTTATCAATTGATTTTGTAATTTCTTGTAATTTTAGCTAATCATCTGTTGTTTGTCTTTTTGGTATTTATTTATTTATCCATTGATTTTGTAATTTCTGCGTGTACACCTAACGTTAAGCATTTTTTCTATTTAGGCCATGTCTTTGATGTTCTTATTACAGGGTTTTAGTTGGAGACAACAGAAGTGAGACGTGTCTCTGGTCCACGGTGATGTCCTGTTCTTTTTTAACCCTCGCAAAAGGAGTTAACTCCGAAAATTTGGTCCTTTTCTTTCATGTATATATATTTTTTAGATTTTAGTTTTATTGCATATTTTTGTTTTGTTGTTCTCCATGCACGACAGCTATACAAACCTTCTTATTTTGTCGGATTATTAGTACAGTTAGAGACGCAGCAGACACGTCCATCTCTAAATAAACTAATCATTGGGGTACATGGTTTAGAGCTACTTGACGAAAAAATGACATTTTAAGCAGAAAAAATCAGTGTTATTTCTCAGTAACTCAGAAACGTTGTCATATTCTTATCAATTTTAATGCAACTGTAGGACAAGACATTTTTCTCAGTAAATTCTTTTCAGTCTAACATCTGTAGTGTTTTCTTGACTTAAATTGCAGGCTTGATTATTTTATAAGAGGTCATATTTAGTATAGTATAAAACAACCACCATATTTTTTCGTAAGTACCATTCCTTTAGTCTGACAACTGCAACATGAAATTTATAATGTTTGAGTGATTCTCAAATATATATGAGTATTTTGATAATATAGTGTTGCACGCAGCTCTATATAATATGAATGATAATGTTAAACCTGTTTACATCGGAAAATGTTAACACTTCTGTGTTAGCATCATTCGGTATCAAAGTTGATGAGAATAACAGTAATCTCCCTTATATTTACTAGGTGCCTAAGCTTCACAAGAATCCCTACAAACAGAGATTCATTGCAGAACTGCCAGATGCACCACTAAGCCATTATCCAAACTCCTTACCACTTTACTGACTGCAGTTAGAGATGGTCTAAAAAGCTACTGCGAAAAAGCCTATTCCACGAGCGACGTGAATCAGATGTGGATTCTTAAAAATTCCAAAGATCTCCTTGAACAACTCTCCTCAAACAGTCTCGCATACTGCAATAGCATTCAAACTTTTGATTTTTCTACCCTTTATACAATTCTTCCTCATAATAAACTTAAAACAGTAATTTCCGATCTGATACAGCAATGTTTCTGTACAAAAAAACGGAGAAAGCAGGTATTCCTATCTGGTAATAGGAAAAGATAAAACATATTTTGTAAAGAACCACACTGAGTCAAACAAGAAATACAGTGAAAATGACGTGATTAAGATGCTTGAATTTTTGATCGACAACATTTTTGTTGAATGTGGAGGCCGTGCTTTTCAACAGACAAAAGGGATTCATATGGGAACAAATTGTGCGCCACTTTTAGCTAACCTTTTCCTTTTTTCGTATGAAGCAAAGTTTTTACAAGGGCTGATACAACAGAAACAAAAACAACTAGCCCAGACTTTTAATTTCAGCTTCAGATATATAGACGATGTACTTTCTCTTAATAACCCAAGACTTAAAGAATATTTACATCGTATCTACCCCAGTGAACTTGAAATTAAAGAGACAACCGATAAACCCGATTCTGCTTCATACCTTGACCTTTTGTTATACGACCACAAAATTTTTTGCGGTCGTATAATGGTATGGTGCTGTCGTCGTCGTCGTCGTCTGTAGACACTTTTGTTTTTGGGTAATAACTTAAGTGCCAGTTGATCAATCCTTATGAAATTTTAACACAATGTTCCTTGGTACAAAAGGAATGCTTGGCATAGTTTTGGTCATTGAGGCCCTATCCGTTTTTGAAAAGGGCCAAAAAGGGTTACATTTGATGTTTTCACCTATTTGACTGTAGAATCTTTATTATATATCGGATTTTGATGGGGTTTCTTTCAGTGTTCTTTTTAGGAAATTTCCAATCAGTAGTATGTCAACAGATTTCACATCGCATGTATCGTTCATGAGATAAATGGGTCCCAAAAGGGGGAAATCTCAAAAATCTATTTTTTTTTCATTTTTTGTCCGATTTTGATGCAGTTTTCATCATAAGATTGATTATGAAAAACTAATATAGCGCTCAACTTTTATATTTTTGGTAACTTGTTTCCTTTCCCAGCTATGAGGGGCCGAACGGGGCCAAAATTGCAAATTTGTTGATTACCTGAAATTTTTCTTTTTCATCGGATTTCGATGGGATTTTTGTCTTTGAATTCCTCTTGATATAAGCTTTCAGTAGTGTGTCAACGAATTTTGCGTAGCTCTTACCGTTTCCGAGCTACAAGGGTCAAAGGGGCCAAAATTGCATTATTTCGAAATATGAGAAATTTTTATTTTTCATCGGATTTCGATGGGATTTTTTTCTTTGAATTCCTTTTGATATAAGCTTTCAGTGGTATGTCAACGGATTTTGCGTAGCTCTTACCGTTTCCGAGCTACAAGGGGTCAAGGAGCCAAAATTGCAAATGTTCGAAATATGTGAAATCTTTATTTTTCATCGGATTTCGATGGGATTTTTTTCTTTGAATTCCTCTTGATATAAGCTTTCAGTAACATGTCCACGGATTTTGCGTACCTCTTACCGTTTCCGAGCTACAAGGGGTCAAAGGGGCCAAAATTGCAAATTTTCGAAATATTTGAAATCTTTATTTTTCATCGGATTTTGATAGGATTTTTTTCTTTGAATTCCTCTTGATATAAGCTTTCAGTAGTATGTCAACGCAGATTGCATTGCTCTTACCGTTTTCGAGCTACAAGGGGCTAAAGGGGCCTAAATTAAAAATTTTCGAAATATGTGAAATCTTTATTTTTCATCGGATTTCAATAGAATTTTTTTTCTTTGGATTCCTCTTGATGTAAGCTGTCAGTAGTATGGCAGCGGATTTTTAGTAGCTCTTACCGTTTTCGAGCTACAAGGGGTCAAAGGGGCCAAAATTGTAATTTTTCGAAATATTTGAAATCCTTATTATTCATCGGATTTCGATCAAATTTTTTTTCTTTGGATTCTTCTTGATATAAGCTTTCAGTAGCAAGTCAACAAATTTGGCATAGCTTTTCCCGTTTCTGAGTTAAAGGAGCCAAAGGGGCCTAAATTGCAACTGATTCTAGCTCTTTATTGTGTTCATTTTATTAATGTATCAAGCTCTTTACTGTGTCCTCATTCATTTTGAATTACACTTGTTGAAATTTCAGTATTCAACATGCTGCGGTCGTATCATGCTGCGCTCGGCGTAGCCCTTTATTATACATTGACGAACATGGACGCCTGAAATCTAGATTATATGACAAACATGATGATTTTGACTTTCCAATTGTGAACTTTCCCTTTCTCTGCAGCAATATACCTGCATTCCCAGCATATGGAGTATATATTTCACAATTAATTCGTTA
>MJUU01034167.1:158724-173457 GCA_002080025.1 Modiolus philippinarum
AGAGCCTGTAAACGGAAATTTTGACAGTCAAATCTACGATTGACACCCTCTGGTATTCAGATAATGTACTGTAATTGCAATTTAACGATTTCATGTTCTATTTTGACTGGTATATTTGTTACCATATAAGGAAACAGACTAAATAGGGAATCTGCTTTGTCAATGTTCTATTTTTGACTTGTGTATTTGTTACCATATTAGGAAACAGACTCAATATGGAATCTGCTTTGTCCCAGGGGTGTAGATGGTTGAATTGACCAATCAAAACCCCCGTTACATGAATGTTGCATTAAATATGTGTCCTTGACCCCTGTTTCGCAGTTGAGTGAACAAAGTTAAGTTGTTGCGATTAGGTCCATCCCACTATATGGTAAGTCAATGATATTTGGTATGTAGGTTGTTGTGTGTAGGATATGACTGTCTCCTGTATGACCTTTAAATTGACCTCAAATTGTGGTCTTGTTATTTTCTGAATTCTGAGTAGATAAACAAATGCTTTCTAAACTTTCACATTGGTGCTGTTTGAGGGTTACAAGTAACATGCACCATGGATTTTTATATTTGTTTTCCTTCGGTTTATAAATAACAAAATACCGAAGTTACTGTGAATTAAGTGTCTGCATATGGCTATTTCGACAACTTATGTCTCCTCAGAGCAGAAAATAAAAAAAAAAACAATGAACGATCAGATACCCAATAGATATTTCAACATCATTTACTAGCTGGCAGTGTGACGAATGCCACATGCAAAGCAGTTCATGCTTACCCCGTGGAGCAACTGATGACATTCCTGATTTTTAGATTTTCACGCTTTTAGCGCTTTATTTTTTATGGCGTTTGTTTACTGTATGTTCTATAAAATAACAAGATAACAGGAAACACCTAAAATGGCTGAAAAACATAGTCACATGCCACAAAGTACCAAGGAACTGCACAAAGAAAAACTACGATAAAAAACAAAAGACAAACGTAAACAACGATAGGAACTTGGTACTGTTTGTATGTTCTATTTGTTTCATCCTCATCTTTTATGTTGCTTCTTTGTGTTTAATCCTTATATTGCCATGTATTCTGGATTTATAATTTTTGGTAGTTGCTCTGGTATTCATTCGGATTTTTTAGCTTAAGTGGGTAAAATATGCTTATTTGAATGTTAAAGAATAATTTATGGCAGCCATGGCATTTTAACATGGGCTCGAGTTGTGTTCGCTATTATTTTACCCTGGGCGTTAGCAAGAGCTTTTAAGTTATTTTCTCAAATGCAACATTTTTCAGATGTATTATTTTACGTCTCGTTGTATTAACAGAATTGTAGATGGCATATTATAATTATTATTGCAATGGTCAAACGAGTTTCATTTCAAAAGGATCTGATTTTACGCCCTAAGCCCTAGCCACAGTAGATAATTAATCAACAGACCACAAAGACAGTGGTTGTAGAATAATTGATCGATACGAAGTGCCTGATAACATTGTACATTTCATTAGTTGCATTATAATATAACCGAGTCAAAATATCCAAACAAATATAAAATCTTCTCAGCGAGTGTACCGTCTTTCGTGGTATGCTGTCTGTGGTCAGTCGGCTTGGAGTGTAATCTCTTTGAAATGTAACTTTTGCTACTCACTTGACCGTTGCAATTAACATAATGTACCTTGGCTTTAAGTTTGGGCAGTCAGCTTCAGAATTAGTTTATATAACTGTATTTTGTGTTGTTTTATAAGAAGTTACTAGTGATGTTTCTATGTGCATTTCCGTATTTTATTTATTTTGTCCTTAATGTAGTACTAGTTCGGTTTCGTAGATTTTTTACTGAATCAATAGATAATGAAAATATGATTACATGCAAATGGTGGATCCATAAGAGTGCAATCCTACATTTCAAAATTCAGTATTATCTCAATGTGATAAATAATTAAACCACCCACAGCAAATTTTTAGAGGTACAATGGTTTTGGTCATACTTGTGTGTAACAAATCCAAAATGCATATCTGAATGCATGTGATCAAATTATTGGTTGTGGGCATTTTAATTAAAAAAAAAACTTGACTGTAGAGGGGAAAGGTAAAAAAAAACTGATAACAAAGCAATACGCTGAAATTCATATTTGCATCCAGTTTGAATGGGATTTCTCCGTATTTAAAGACCAGAAAGACATAATATATATTCATTGCTATTTTTTTAAATAGTCAGAGAAAACTCAATCTTTGACACACTTTTGTGATTGTTAGTACTTTGAATCCCTTATTTTAGAATATTTGGCTATATTATAATTAATCACTCAAGCAGATAACAATGGGAGTACTTAGGATTTCAACAAACTGCAACCATTGCTTCTATCAATCTTTCAATACAGGAATACACATAATACATTCACTGTCTTTAGATGTAAGTGCACACCTACAACCAAAGTACTTCTCCAAAATTCGAATGAATTTCACATAAAACAATTTTTATTACGAATTTAATCACATCGGCAAATATACCATTAGGAGCGGACAAAAATTAAAACAACACATATATGTTTTTATTGCCGTTTCACATTAAAAAAAGCTACTGTGGCAAATTTTGATTTGCCTACTTTTAGAATTTAGCGTTTTTACATTAAAGAAGGGGAACTTTGACAATTGACTGTACATCTAAAATATTGTTTGATAAATAGGTAGTAGCTAGCTCACTAGCAGATATGTTATGATCTTGTTCGGTCATTTTGAACTTATCACAAAATTTCGTTAAGATAGTGTAAGATTTTAAGTTGGTTTTCCAGATAATTTATTTCAAGGACGATTGAGACGTGTTACGATAGTTTAAGATCATGTAAGATCCACTTGTTTATTGCGTTCAGGGACGATCAAGACGAGTTAAGTTTGTTAAGATCAAACAAGATATCGATTTGATCTTGTTTAATCGGAACAAACTTAACACATCTTGATCGCCCTTGAAAGCAATTAACTTGTTTGATCTTGATAAAGTGAACAAGTCTTGATCGTCCTTGAAAGCAATTATCCTGAAATACGACTGAATATCTTACAATGTCTTAACAAAATTTTGTTAAGTTTGTCAAGATGGTGCTAAGATCCAAATGCCGAAACATATCTGCTATAGTAATATATTTTTGTTATTCATTTTTGATCCCTAAAGTGAGCCTAATTGATAACCCCAAAAAAATTCACTTTTGATTCAAAGGAATAAACCGTATAATAACATAACATTCCTAAAAATATTGCATGTTTTACGTCATTCTCAGATATTACAAAGAGTTGCTTTATCCACACCAACAATCCTGTAAACGGAACTGCAAAACATTCTCAGTATGTTTGAAAAGGTCTGAATATCTTTGAAATGGCAAGGACCAATAAATAAAATATTGTATGTAGTTTTGAGGATCAGTATAATAACATTTGTAAGAAGTTCTTTATATGGGATAAACTTGTTCTTCGTGATAGATTTAATTGTGAAACTGAATACGTATTTTCAAAATATTGAAAATGAAAAAAAAATCAATAAACTAAAGGCAAGGGGCAACTAATCGTCTGCTTGTAGTTCTTTCTAGAAACAAAACTAAAAACCATAATTTAGCAGTTCTACAGATAGCAACTTTGACGACAGGAATCTCTTCAGTACAAAACCATTTGCAACACCAGAATAAATAGATATGAAAGGGCTGATAGAAGACATATGACTTCAAGAGGCTGAAAGTAAAGCATATATCAGCTAAGAAGAAGCTTTAAGTTTTATAAAAGTCTCAACTTCACATATTGTAACATCAAATCATCGGATTCCGGGAAAGAATCTAAGTAGTGGAAGTAATGACTTGTACTAATAGTCCACCAAGCAGTTGCGTCGACCTTATAGGTAATAAAGCAACGATATACTAAAACTACAGTTAAGCTTTATTCTGTAGATTGTCATTGCTTATAAATATTAAATGTTAAATAAAAATTGCATATTTTTCCCGGACCAAATAGAAAGTTGGTACCAAAAGGGTTGGCAGCTGCCAAAATAATTGGGATTATAAAGTTGCAAATTTTAGTGATTTCAGGTATAATTCTATTTTTTTTATTGTGTGTGGGTTTTATGTTCTTGGTGATGAAATTCTACAACAGGTAATTGGAATTCCAGAGGGTACAAACTGTGCACCTCTCATTGCAGATCTTTTTCTGTTCTGTTATGAACGGCGGGACTTTATGAAAAAAAAATACAAAATGGAACCATGCAAAACAGTAATAAACTTATTTCAATTTTCAATGATAACAGCAGGTATATCGACGATATCTTTACTATTTACACTCCCAAGTTTTTAGAATATGTCGACCTCATTTACCAACAAGAACTGAAACTTAATAAAGCAAACAATGATTCTAAATACTGCCCATTTCTAGATCTTACTATCATCGTTGACTCCCGTAGAATTAAAACTAAAATTTATGATAGAAGGGATGATTTTGATTTCACTATTACTAATTTCCCTTTTCTTGACGGCGACGTTCCTGTATAGCTCCATCATACGACGTGTATATATCTCAACTAGTGCAAATCGCACACGTCTGTCCTACTCTTGACGACTTAAATGAACGTTACCTTACTTTCATATCCAAAATTTTACAACAAGGTTACAGAGATTTCATAAATTGTTAAACACATTTAAGAAGTTTTATAGAAGATATGAACATTGATATAAAAATACGGTGTGACTCACAAACAGCTATAACTATGGGCATTTCTCATCTTTTTTGTGAAAAAAAATCAAAAACTGGGACGTAACTTGCATTTTTTACGTTGTAGGGTATATTGACAGGATATTCTTCATGATTTTGTTAGATTGGCTTTGGGATCCAATGCCTTGAAAATTTGATTTTTCCTCCATAGTGCGACAGTGTTTTACCAGTAGACTAGGCTCCTTGCGAGCACTCCTTGACCCATTTGCCTAATAACGTTTTGTCTTATTCTTTCCTTCTCAAGAGTGTGGTCTTGGAGTTAGTCGTCTATCCGTATCGGGTTTTATTTGTATGTTTATTATACTACATAGGGAAACGGGATGGAGAAAGAGGGGTTTGGGTACAAACAAAACCGGTCTAACCCTACCACTAGCTCTTGCTAGTGCCGGTACCAAAGTCCAGCTATTCCGAGTTTCTATCGTTGTCTACGCTTGTCTTTTATCTTTTTATTGTTTTATTGTTTTTCTTGTGCAGTTCCCTGGTAGATTGAAGCATGTGATCCTAATTTTCGGCCATTGTAAGTTTTTCCCGTTGTCTTCTCTACATTTAATGTATTGTGTGATCATACATGATTTTTTTTAAATTTCAAATTCTGTTCCATTCATGAAAATTTCCGGATGCTATATTGAAGTCAAGAAAGGTCAGTCGGCGTCAATCACGTCTGTCACCCATAATGAGCAAAGAGAATTACTTGTATTATGTACGTTCTTACTTTAATATTTTAGGGGTTGATATTCAAAAACGGTGTCGTGAATCATTCTTTATCCATGGGGTACATGTCCAACCAGCTTATTTTTTTCCAAAAGAAAGGGATATGACTTTCCTCCAGTTAGCCAAGCTAAGATCATAAAACCAGTTTTCAATCAGTTCAATTAAGGTATAATAGCACTGGATAAAAGTAAGAATAAGTGTATTGGCGAGATTTTTGCATCCGGAATACATGAAATATAAGCGGGACCAAATCCTTAAATACCATCTCAGTGTATTTTTCATCACATTTCCGGAAACTAACTATGATTACTGTTTTAGATACTTTTCAAATTATAGAGTGAATCAGGGGACGATCATTTGATTGGGGGGGGGGATATTGGCAGTTTTTGTAAATAAATAGTCTTGCCTGGAAAATAGTGAAAATTAATATTCTGGCCTACATCTCCTTGAAAATAAAATACATATTCTGGCCTACAGATTCCACAGTATATGGTAAACAGGAAAATGTTCTTCGATGATTGAAAATAAAATTCTGACCCGAAAAGTTCGAAAATAGATATTTTGGCTCGACAAAATTAACCAGGCCCCACATCAGAATCAAATTGTCGTCCCCTTTGCTGAAAGGTGTCAACATTCGTTATGACTAGTCCCTTTGATGTGGATGTTTCATTTCCGATGTATCATAGTTGTAATGCGAATATTTATTTACTATTCTTTCAAATGGTCAATTTCCGATTATGCTTGATTCACAATTTCCTTCTGAACAAATCTAATGACTTATTTATATTTGATAAGTATGCCGTTTTTTTATTCATGCATTGATTATTTGATTCTCAATACAACTTTTGGATGTTGCTGATATTCCGATGCAGTTCTGAGGTATTAAACATATGGAGAATTATCAATAAAATTTGATTTGGTTCTGGATAATTTATTTATTTAATTGCAAAACATAAACCCATTAGGGTTGTAGCAATACAAAATACATATATAACAACAAACATATAATTCAGTACAAATTTAGCGTAAAACAATATTGTTACAAAACATTGGTCTCCCTTCCTCAGTTCTAATGACTGTTTTATAAAAGACACCACTGAATCCATATCATTAGTGTTGATAGGTTTAAACAATACTTATTTTTTTATTATTTGGTAAAGGAGAAAAAGATGTAAAAATATTATAAGGTTGATAATGATCAAGTAGGTTCTTTCTTAAAAGAATATTATATTTACAAATGAAAAAGAAATGATATTTATCTTCGATAGTTTTACACAATTTATCCTTTGATCTATTGGGATTTTAACAGATCTGCCCTTTTCGATTAATAGATCATGGTCACTTTCTCTAGGTGTTGTAATTAGTGCATCATGAAATAATACAATAAATAACATGCAAACTAGAGACTCTTCGTGAATAAGAGCCGTGAATTTCTCCAGTTTCGTTGGTGGAAAGCACTTTTTCATATCTTAATACCACATATAGGTATATTTTTAATTTGCTGTAATATACTTAAATGGCTACTCTCCAATTTAATGGCTCTGTAACTTGACAACTTTATTACACATTCATGATCCACTTCCGACACGATTGAACTTCCCAGCGGGATTTTACGGTGGTTACCATAAATTGCTTTACCCACACGGAGTAACCATTTCACACAAATCATTGATGACATATTTCCGTAAGGCCTATGATTTCTTTGTTCCATAAATGAGATATATGTCACTCCTTCACTCCTGTTTTATGTAGTTTTAATTGAGTTCTGTGTTTTGATTCTCTTTTTCATTGACTATTTGACTGTTGTTTTTGTTTTGTCATATTGAGAGACTTTGATTTTGAGCATGTTGTCGATATATTCTTCAGGTCGAGATATTAAATCATGTTATCCTCTTAGAAAATCACCTGGGTGGAACTTTGTATAAATTATTAAGAGTCTTTGTATTTTAGAGGCTCAAAATTCATCTAGTAAGAGTACATATCTTATAAAAGGATTTTGGTTTGGATTTGTGGCATCACCCATATTTGTGACAAAATATTATTTACACACGTTGTAGGATGTGTGAGACAAACAAACTGTTCTTTTCAATTAACATTTCGCTATATTGTTTCACATGAAGGTCCATTTCAGGAACTGTATTTTAATGGGTTAGTCTCAGTATGATACTTTTCATTTGAACCTTACATCAAATGCACGACCTCAGTTGTTAGTATAGTGTCAAGTCCATTGAACTTACTTGGTCCACTGCTACTTCTTGGTTGGTAACTGACAAACTCAAATCGAACTCAGTTCCATTGTTTGGAGCAATTTGGCGAAATTTCCATGGGTAATAACAGAGTTACCCAATAGAATTGTCAATAGCCAAAATCCAAGGGGAAAAAGACAAAGCAGATGAAAAATCACCGGACAAAATTGTCGACCTCAACGATCCTGACTTGCTACAGGCATTTCAAAAGAATTTTACAAATTACACATAGACCTATTTAAAACTCGTATTGGTTGGTACATTCTAATCAAATAATTCCATATTATTTGTCAGTATTCCGCAATGTTGTTATATTCATATCAATTTATATGCAACCATAGTAACCAGGGCCAAGACACCCACTTATTCGATGCTTCTGGATACATTCATTAGTTGTGTTCGTCACTTAAATATATAAATATGAATGTTGAAAAATATTTAGCCTGTTATTTACGTGTTTAATATGAAAAAGAAAGGAAATGGGTAAATGTCAAGGAGACAACATCCCATATCCAGGTTAAAATAGTTTCCTTCTAATAATTAAAATGACATAAATGCTCTAGAGCTAACAATAAGTTTGCCCAAACCGGATTGTTTATTTTCGTGCCACTCATTTTAGTACAAGGGGACAAAATATGCTTATTTGAACGTTTTCACACATTTGCATATAGGTTTTAATATTTATTCGAATGCAAAATTTTGCCGATGTTTTTTGGTATATATGGTTCAGAAGTCGGCGCTTATGTGGTAGAACCCGTATCATCATTATTAGACATGTAATGTACCTTGGCACAAAATATGAAAAAGAAAGGAAATGGGGTAAATGTCCGGACAAATGCTCGCAGTTACTGACAGCTAGCTAAGGACATAATTTCCGTTGACTATGATATCAAGCCTTCTTACATATGAAATTTCAACTGAAATACTTCTAAATAGATTTTGTATAACAACATCATCAATTATGAAAGAAGAACATGATATTGTGCAATGCCAAATACTGCCAATATGAAAAATTGTTTAAATTTAGTTATGGTGTAAAGCATTTAGGTGATGATCAATATTTTTGCCAACAAAAACCAGAAGTAAAGATTTAACAACAATGCTGTATTTATATCCTTTATGAATAAGTTTGTTCAACGGATTAATAAGTTTGGAAGGACAATTTTTGAATTTATGCGCTTTGTAAATGATATTGCCATAGAAGTTTGGATGTGAAAAGAATGTTTAAAGGTAACTTTGGAGTTTTAGGCCACCATGTTCAGAATTAGTGACCAAATTTATTTACACAATGTATATATATTTATCTTCATTTTGAGTTTTTTTTTATAAGTAGACACATATGAGTTCTCAATTAGAACATATTTACCCATATTTTAATACTTGTTCTTTAGATAGTAGTAGTCCAGTTGCATTGATTTTTTACAAAATTAAAAAGTTTATTGATGCTTATGGTATCATCACATAAATATAATAAATAGTAAAGAAACAATTTGAATGATTGATCGAATTATTATTGTTCTTTCATTGAGCAATATTTTAATCATATCTGTAGGACATATTTTGCAATTGCAAAAATATGCTGACATATGATACAATATTTGTACTTTGTTCTACATCTCCAAATTCATTCGTATCTTTTAATTTCCTCAATAATTAAACCCTCAAATATATTTAAGAAGTACATCAGCTGTGGTCATAGTTATGTGTAACTAATTGCAAAGTGCATTTGAATGCATGTGATCAAATGATTTGATGATTGGATTAAAGTGCACGTAATTTTTAAAATTATTGACTTGTAAATATCATAACAAAATACTGAGGTTACTGTCTGTGAATATATATATATGATAGGATTCCGTTTATGGGAATAGGCTCTAACACACCTGCTAACTTATAAAAATGTTCATGTAGGTTTTGACTGATGAGACAGCTCCAAGAATACCATAAAACCTATAAAGAGGAATTCAAATCCACTTTCTTGTTTTTTAGCATGTTAATGACATTACAATCATCATCCAGTAAACCAGTGACTGTTTCGTAAGTAAGGAAGAAGTAATTGTTCGCTTAAAATTTGCAACTTTGATTCTCTCATGAGAATAGGTTTCACGTATGCTCTGACCTCAACGAAATGACATGAAAAACGAATGTCATTACAATACGCTGATTTAGTGTATCATGGAAACCAAGAAACGACTGTGTCCTATTTTGTATATATTCAGGAGGAGAGGATGTTGATAAATCCTTTAAAGACGACGAAACGGAGAATTTGTCGCTAGAAAAGCAGGATGACTTCCACAAAAGTGGATCATTGAATCTTGCAGCATAAGCAATTCTAGAAAACTCAAAGACCATCAAACACTTTGCGCTATGCTCGAGAGAAAATGTCCCTCCAAGTCGATGACGAGGTCCCTAATTTCTTTTATCCTGAGGTTATTACAATCAAGCCACAGCATCATTTTCAGAACCAATACTCGTGCACTTTTTATTTTATATTTTAAACCTAACATTGAACAAATTGTAAATAATTTATCAATGATATAACAATTGAGATTTAAAGTACAATTAGTGAAATCTGACGCAACTTTTTATAAATATTTTTGTTTCCGATAACCATCGAAGGGTTGCACGTAATTACTATCAAAGTACTGTAAATTTAGCTTTTGCATATGGCCATTTCGACAACTCATGTCGCCTCAGTGCAGATCAAATAGAAATTCTTGGAAGACCATATACCAAAATTTTCAAAATCCTATACAGCACAAATAACCAAAAAGATTTAAATGGAAAGCCAAAAACAGTTATGCAAGACGGAAATATTCCTTAGTTTTAAGCAAATTTATCTAAAATCTAGATATTGCAAGTTTTCAGGAAAAGCAGTATTCGGGTCAGCACCGAATTACTGACTACTGGGTTGGTGAATACCCTCGAGGACTAACATCCACCAGCGGAGGCATAGGCCCAGTGGTAATAAATAACAAAGTGACAAAGTAACTGTAAATTTAGCTTCTGCATATGGCACTTTCGACAACTTATGTCTCTTCAGTTCAGATCAAATCAAAATATTTGAAAGACAATAAACCAAAAATTTGAAATATCTGATAGAGCACAAATAACCAGAAAGATTTAAATTTGAAACGATGTAAAGCTTTTGGGGTCTTCCGTTGATAATATAATAATTATACAAAGAATGAAAAATAGCTTCCTTTACCCTCTCATGTTAATTTTTACTCAAGTCAAAGACAGTGGGAGGAGGTCAGAACATTTTTGAAATGGCAATGAATAATAACTAAATATTGCTTGTAACAATGAAAATCAATGTTGTAAGATTACCTATCTTATGATACAAATGTGAAACTAAATATAAATTTATTAATATTGAAAAATAGGATTAAAAATTTACTTTCTATAAACAAGATGCAAAAGAGTAAGAAATCATCTGCTAGTGAGTTCAGAATTTCTAGTATTTTTTTTAATCTATCATAATTCAAAAAATGAGAAACAACAATAAAATCACAATTGAGTTTTGCTGATGGCAATTTTGACAACAAAGGTCTCTTGAGTGCAGATGAAAATGACTATAACTATATTTGCAACACAAGATTCATAAGATATGAAAGGTTTATGAAACGGATGAGAGCGATTGTAAGAACACTTTGTCAGTTATGTCTAGGATTGTTGACAATCCGGCATCCATGAACAAGAAGAAAGATACATGGATTATCTAGCAATGCATTCTACTCAAACCGATACTAAGGGCCGTATTGAATTTACTATTAGGTTTGAGCAAAGCTCATAGTTGAAGAACTCATAGGGACTTCAAGATGAAGAACAACATAAAAAGCGCTCCATTGCTTGGTTTTAACATGTTTTTGCAGAGACTTTGCCTCATGTGCATTTACTTCATATTCTTTCATAGTTTATTATAGAGGACATATAACTTCAAGAGTAAATCATATATCAGCTAAATACAACCAAAAAGATTTAGACTTATAAACTTTACATGTTGCATCTTCAAAATCATCAGATTTATGGAAAACACCGCTAGACGACTGGACTGGTTATACCCTTAGGGACTAAACACCGACGTAATGGTAATAAAAAACAAAATACTAAACCATCATTTAAACTTAATCTTGGATGGCAAATAAATCTTAAATGTTAAAAAATATTATTCCTGGACCAAATGGAAGGTTAGCACTTTAACTGTTTGCAATGGCTTAAAAGTTCAAAAGTTGTCAATTTTAGTGTTTCAGATATACTTTTAATTTTTTTATCGTGTTTTAATATGTTTTAAAATTTATATTTTCTTGCTGATGAAATTCTACATTTGTAATCTGTATCAAATATATTGTGTGATCATTGGCAAAAGGATTACTTATGATTACTCTTTTTTTATATCGCACGGTAACTGTGTTGAAAGGGTCAATAATCGCTATGACTAGTCCCTTTGGTGTCGATGTTTCATTTGCAATGTAATTATAAATACTTGTTACGTAAAGTGAATGCCCAGATAGAAAATGATCATTATCCGATTTGCTTGATGAGCAATTTTAATCTGACTACTAAATTTAATACATTAGCGTATGACTGTAAAGCATAGACATGTTTTGCATATTCAAAAACTGCTGACCAATTATAAAATATTCTTACTTAGTTTGAGAGAGCAATCATTCACACGTCTGATTACCAATTTCCTCAATGATCTATTTTAGAAGCAAATAAAAATGTGACGAAATTCAAAGTGCACATCTGAATGCATGTGAAGAGTTTATAATAATTGATGTGATTCAACGCATGTTATTTCTTGACTTTAAAGTGGTATTTCAAAACTGCCATTTTTATAAGGGATTCCCTCAAGAAATTTCCTTTTTTTCTATTCAAAATAAACAGGTTGGTTTTAAATCTTTTGCATTTTAAGTACTTTTATTTATTTATATTTATTTTTTATATGTATTTTTAATTAAACGTGTCAGAAAGTACACAAATCGCACATTGTCACACTATTTATTTTAGTGCATCATCCAGTGTCATGTTATAGTTTTCTATTGCTGCATGTGTAATCTTTGGATATTTTTTTACATACTTTGGCCATCGCCTTACTGTATACAGGTGTCAAACCACCAATTCAGCCAATCAGCACTTAGAACAAATGAAAAAAATAGCTCTTTTAGAATCTAAATATAACTTTGAATTCTTGCACCTTTACAAATAAATGTCGGAATGAAACATATGATACACCTGTTTGAACATTGATGAATCAGGCTTATTTTGATGGAACGAGAACACAATTATTTCTCCCCTATTTGTCTTTGTAAAAATAAACAAATGTAAAGACCAATTAAAAAAAATTCACCTGCGCAATTCTCATGACATTTGGCATACTTACAGAACAGCCTTAGTGTAAAAAAATATACAAAAACTATGAACTTTCAACGTTTCAGTTTCTTTTAAATTTCCCAGAACTGAGGGAACCCTCATTGGTAAAGATAGATGAGTTCCGAATATAGCAAATTTCACCTTTTTGCACTTGACCTAATCACTAATTGCACATTGATTTAAAACTCAATACCTAATTTTAAATTTTCTATAATGTCTGTTCTTTCATTTGAACCCATAAAACATACGAAATATGTAGTATAAAGCAGTGAAAACGGAATTCAGAGAAATACACTATTTTCTTAGGAACTATATTCGTACACACGACTATTAAAGGGACCTAATTGTGTTCTCGTATCTATTAAACCTCTGTTTATGTCATCTCAGTAATAAAAATCATTCTGCATAATTTCCATCATATTTCCAATCATTTTGCAAAGTTTCGTTCTGATCCGTCCAATAACAAGCTGTAAGTCTGGACTCAAAAATGACCACCCATAGACATGTAAATCAAATATTTATCTGTTTGAATATTTCAAATCTGAGGACTAACCCCTGTTATTAAAATGGCTGTAACTTTTCTATTTTCAAAGATATCTTCAAACAGTAAAAAACAAATGAAAGAGGATATATACATCTATATTTAAGTAGCATAAAAGTAGGGAGAATTTGTGACAGAAGGATGGAAACTGTTGGTGAAACTCATCTAGAGACAACTAAAGAAAGGATGCTATACCTTTAGATATAAGTACCCGTCAAAGAAGAAATGGGCTTTACTTCATTAAATGGAAGACCAGTCTGAAGCTCAAAGAAGAATGGAATATACAGAAGAGCCACCAGCAGATATCCTCACAACTTACAGCAGGATGAGATGTCTTAAAAGGCCCTTTTAAGGGCCACACAAATTTTCAAGAAAAGAATTTTTGTTGTTATGATATCAATTTTCTGGGCATGTAAACAAACGACAGACAGACAGATAGAAAAACAAACAAACAAACAAACAAACAAACAAATAAATAAATAAATAAATAAATAAATAAATAAAGAAAGAATTAATACCAATGTGCAACCTATAACTGGATGTAAAAAGGTCATCTTGCTCAAGACACATGTCTCGCACTGCTTGTCTCGAATTTTTGTTAACCTTAAGTCTTCAAATAGATGTTTTCTATGTCTTGGTATAAATGCAGAAAACCGAATAAAATTTATAATGATCCTAAATAAGAACTGTTGGTTTCTGAATACCACTGGGGTACATGTACATGTATGACAACAAGCCTCCAAATGGGCCAAAAAATACAATATATTTGTAATTTCAACCAAATAACATTGTAAACATACCAGTTTTTGGGGGATAAAATGAGTAAAAATGGCAAAATCTATTGACCTGTACACAAGACAGGCTTACCTACAAATGTTTATAAAACCCATAAAGGGGGGGGGGCAAATTTGCCATGAAGCATTCAAAACTAGTATAAATTGATTGAATTTAAATTCACAAGGCATTGTTCCATTTACTTTACCATTTCCTGTCATTCCGCATCCAAATCATACTCGTGGTTTTACAGAAAAGTCACTCAAACTGGTTTTGAACTCCCCTCTATTAGGAACGAGAACACAATTATTTCTCCCCTATTTGTCTTTGTAAAAATAAACAAATGTAAAGACCAATTAAAAAAA
>MJUU01034167.1:173526-191530 GCA_002080025.1 Modiolus philippinarum
CGATTTGCTTGATGAGCAATTTTAATCTGACTACTAAATTTAATACATTAGCGTATGACTGTAAAGCATAGACATGTTTTGCATATTCAAAAACTGCTGACCAATTATAAAATATTCTTACTTAGTTTGAGAGAGCAATCATTCACACGTCTGATTACCAATTTCCTCAATGATCTATTTTAGAAGCAAATAAAAATGTGACGAAATTCAAAGTGCACATCTGAATGCATGTGAAGAGTTTATAATAATTGATGTGATTCAACGCATGTTATTTCTTGACTTTAAAGTGGTATTTCAAAACTGCCATTTTTATAAGGGATTCCCTCAAGAAATTTCCTTTTTTTCTATTCAAAATAAACAGGTTGGTTTTAAATCTTTTGCATTTTAAGTACTTTTATTTATTTATATTTATTTTTTATATGTATTTTTAATTAAACGTGTCAGAAAGTACACAAATCGCACATTGTCACACTATTTATTTTAGTGCATCATCCAGTGTCATGTTATAGTTTTCTATTGCTGCATGTGTACTCTTTGGATATTTTTTTTACATACTTTGGCCATCGCCTTACTGAATACAGGTGTCAAACCACCAATTTAGCCAATCAGCACTTAGAACAAATGAAAAAATAGCTCTTTTAGAATCTAAATATAACTTTGAATTCTTGCACCTTTACAAATAAATGTCGGAATGAAACATATGATACACCTGTTTGAACATTGATGTATCAGGCTTATTTTGATGGAACGAGAACACAATTATTTCTCCCCTATTTGTCTTTGTAAAAATAAACAAATGTAAAGACCAATTAAAAAAATTTCACCTGCGCAAGTCTCATGACATTTGGCATACTTACAGAACAGCCTTAGTGTAAAAAAATATACAAAAACTATGAACTTTCAACGTTTCAGTTTCTTTTAAATTTCCCAGAACTGAGGGAACCCTCAATGGTAAAGAGAGATGAGTTCCTAAAATATAAAAATTTCACCTTTTTGCACTGTCTTGACCTAATCACTAATTGCACATTGATTTAAAACTCAATACCTAATTTTAAATTTTCTATAATGTCTGTTCTTTCATTTGAACCCATAGTATAAAGCAGTGAAAACAGAATTCAGAGAAATACACTATTTTCTTAGGAACTATATTCGTACACAAACTATTAAAGGGACCTAATTGTGTTCTCGTATCTGATACCAAGGTTAATTGACTAGAATGATCCTTTGAGTACTTATCATGGGGGTTTTCTGGTATACTATCAATGTGTAATGTTTTGGCCGTAATCGTGTATATTTATAGATAGGGCTTCATACAGGTTAAACTAAAGATAAATTGTCCAGACAGATTTGAATATGGGGAATTTCAGTTGAAAATGTTGGTGGTTTCTAACCTACACTATACCATCAAATGACTGTTTGACAAGTCTTATATGTCCATATTCACCTCGTTTAAATTTTGTCCAAATATTTGTTGTGCTCATATGATGCTGCTCTACATAACCCATATATTTTTTTTTATATTAAATGGATTTTTAATTGTAAAAAGTTTTTGATACTTTGGTATAAAGCATAGTAGAAAGAGACAGTGATTTTATAATTTATTTGATTAATTGGGGTTTTAAGTTTAGTGAGCAAAACAGTCATATTAAGGATAAACCTACGTTGAGTGATATTATAAACAAAATAAGCAAAAGAACGGAAAATTTTCATTGCCACTAGAAAAGAAGGAAACCAATCGATTGCAGATCACTTAAAGATAGCTTGTTACAAGAAATCTCTATAACGTATACAGACAGTTTTACACACATCATAACAGTCTATTTAGGAAAGTCCGGAGAAGTCTTTAATCCTAGCTATCTGTCCCGAGTTTTTCTCGAAGGGGCTAAAGTGTCAACTGCATAAAAAATGTAGGATGCAATATTTATGAAATACAAATTGTTATCTATCATTCTTTATTTCACAATCTTTACCTCTAAATAGTGTTCAATAGTAAATAATTTCTCAAGCATTACAATAAGAGTCCCTAAAGAGTATATTAGTGAACAAATATGTAGTAAAAAAAATAAGTAAATCAGAGATAACCAAAAAGCCAATTTGTCAGTTGCCATGCTCCCTTAACATGCAATGAGAAAGTTGACAGTGATTCTCATAATAGATATATCAAATCACTAGACCAAATAAGAAGAGTTTCGCTACTCAATTTCAAACAATAGTGCTTCAGATAAAAATGAAAAGGAAAGGAAATGGGGTAAATGTCAAGAAGACAACATCCCATATCCAGGTTAAAACGACCCAAAACAAAGCATTTAGGGGTCACAGTACGGTTTTCAACATAGTAAGGAACCTAGCCTTAAATGTGTATTTTTTTCGTTAGAAAGGTGAAAAAGAAGTTGTTTCAGAGTTAAAAAAATGATAGTTGATGATATTGTTTTTGAGATTACAAATTTGTCAAGAAATTGAACTCCTCTGAATTTTTCATAGGTTAGACGTGACATAATAAAAAGACATAATATAAGTTTTACAGAATGCCCATAAAGATGATGAAAAACTTAGGGGTCCATGGGCAAAATATTGTAAAGCTTTTAGACTGATAAAACCAGAGATGCCCAAAAATCTGACAGAAATAAAAAAAACAAAAAAACATGGGAGTGATCATATGTGATAAGACTCAAAAACAAAACTGATGCAACAAAACAGGAAAAAATTTTACATCAAGTAGTTTTTCTATTTAATACCGGATGTCGTATTGTTAAACCCTTGATATTGAAAGGAAAGGTTTTAATTGCTACTGCATTGTTTTAGTATCACATTACGAAGTTCATATCTTATTGTATTACGTAATTCACAGATCTTATCGAGATGAACTGATGTCATAACTCGTATTGTTCCTGTTAACATATATCGTAAATACTAAATAAAGTACATTGACATGTGATAGTCTGAAAATCATATATCTGAATTCTTCATTGTCCGATTATGTCTGATATATTACAACTCCCAAGTATAGTACGAACAGCTGATAGTCTGATTATTTTTAGAATGTTACTCTTTCTCTGAATATCTTTCAAATGTCTCTACTCCTTAATACAAACAAAAATACCAACTTATCATCTTCGTTTATCAATAAAAACTCATAGCAGGCACGGATTAACATGTAATTATTTTCGGAGACACCAATTATCATCCTGTAATTGAGCTTTATAGACCAGGGTTGCCTACCTGGTAAACTTGGTCCACAAGTGGCGATAATTCTGGTTTAAATAAGTTTTGATTAATTTTGTGTGCCTTACATAGGATCCAAGTTAATCATATGGATTCACAAAGACTATCCAACCGTTATCCCTTATTTCTTTCAAGACTGCGGAGAACTGTTATTCTCTAGGCGTATCATAATCTCAGTTTCTCGCCTAGCACTACGTTTTTTATACCCCGCAAAACGTAGTGGCGAGGTATTATGTGATACCCTCAGTCGTGTGTCCGTCCGTCCGTCTGTCCGTCCCCGAAGGTTTCCGACTGATAACTTGTGAACAAATTATCATAAGGTCTTCATGTTACTTTTTTACCACAAAACTCAGGCCAAGTTCGATTTCGGGTTTAGAGGTCCAAGGGGTTCTGGAGTTATGCCCTTGAAACTTTGAAATTTTGTGAATTTTAGGGTTTCCGACTCATAACTTTTGAACGAAATAATATATTGTCTTCAAACTTTGTATATAACTTATTTACCACAAAACAGAGGCTAAGACCGATTTCTGGTTCAGAGGTCTAATGTGTTCTTGAGTTATGGCCCTTGAAACTTTGAAATTTTGTGAACTTTAGTGTTTCTGACTGATAACTTGTGAATGAAATAATATATTGTCTTCAAACTTGGTATGAAACTTGTTTACCACAAAACTCTTTCGGGCTCAGAGGTCCAAGGGGTTTTGGAGTTATTCCCCTTTGAAACTTTTGGCTCTGGAGTTATGCCCCTTGAAACTTCGCAAACTTTAGGGTTTCCGACTGATTACTTGTGAATGAAATTTGGTTTGTAAGTTGTTAACCATAAAACATGGGCCAAAATGATTTTGGCTTCAGAAGTACACAGGGAATGGAGTTATGCCTCTTTAAACTTTGAAATTTTGTGAAACGTGGCGGGGTATCATTTAATGCACCATTACTATTTTTATGTGGAGAATCACAAATCGATAAGGGCATCAAAAAATTCATTGGCCAAGTATTTCATAACTGAAACACGCTAGTGTATGTTATCTTTACTTTATTTTCGTTCTTACAATTTACCACAAAATTTTGACACACAGTGTCTTGACAAAAAGAAAAAAAGGTATTAGTTTTTGTTATCACATCTGTTTCAGCAAAAGGGAGAGTTTTGATGGTTTCAATATTTTGAATTTTCGTTGTCTTCAAGAAAACCCCTTTTATGAAGAATGCATATATATTTGAGAATGCATATATTACGTTTTTACACAAATAAGACTTCAAAGATTCAAATATTAGTCTTGTTTATTGTTCTTTATCAGCTAGTTATTAAAGGTATATCAGCTTTTAAACATCTTTCGGTTATTGATCGGTCAAATGTTTTGATATGCACTGAAGAGATATGTCATCGAAATGGCCATCTACAGAACTAAAATTACACTTTCTGTAGTATTTAGTTATTTAGTGTTTACCTTATGAGAGGCTGTGACATATATTCCAACTGCTACTGGATAGTAAAGAGCAAAGTTAATAACAAGTAAACGAAGAATTTTATGGTTCTGTTTTATTATACCTCTCGCTTGTGAGGGGTATAAAGTGGTGATGATGTTCCTCCCGTCCGTCCTTCCAACCACTGTCCTTCCTTCCGTCCGTCCGTCTTTCTGTACCCAAAAGCAGGTATCCACTACTCCTCCGAAACCATTTATTGGAATTTTATGAAACTTATGCAGGAGCTTAATCACATATTGTATATCTGCAATATGCATTTTGTCTTCCAATAATCCCCCTTTTTCAAGATTTTTGACATGTTTTGGACTTTCAGCTTAATGAGAACCATATGTTAGCCACCTGATATCCACTACTCTTCCGTAACCACTGAACAGAATTCCACGAAACGAAGAGGTGGGGCTGAGGTATCCGTGGTCCACATAACCAGAGTAACTCTACTACTTATTTGATTTTGTTTGGAATTTCATTTTTTAAATATGCATGTTGACAGATTTTGATAAACGTATTTTTTTACTCTGCGTTGACCTTACACTTATATGTAACAATCTGTCGTATCATATACACAATGAGAAGATATGGAGTAAATACACATGAGACAAAATCTCTACAAATAATTGTAAAAACCAAGCAATGGAACAACGCTTTTATTGTTCTTCTCCATCTTGAATAAGGGATAAAACAATAAGCTTTGTTCAAACCTCAGAGTAAGTTCAAGACGGTCCCTAGCACTGGTTTGAGCGGAATTCATTACTACATGTCGAGCAACGCTACATCCACGCCTTTATTCATCCAATGGATGCGATATCGTCAACAAACAAAAAAGTAACTGGAAAAGTGTTCTTACAATCACTGTCATCATCATAATATATAAATAATTCAACCTGGAGTGAACAATCCAATAGAATGAAGGGCGGAAAAATAAGAAATGTTCATTAAACCTGGAGTGAACCATTCAATAGAATGAAGGGCAGAAAAATAAGAAATGTTCATTAAACCTGGAGTGAACCATCCAATAGAATGAAGGACAGAAAAATAAGAAATGTTCGTTAACATAATAAACGATTAACTTGTGTTACTGAACCGAAGAATGGTTGACTACCGGTCCAGTTTTTGAGATACAAATAACATTACGTTTTGTAGTCTAACATTGGTGAAAGATAAGGTGGAGCTAACTGATAATTGATCAAAACCATCAACCAACAAAAAACGGAGAACAACTGCGCACGAAGAAACAAAAACAACAACAACAACAAAAACAAAACAAAAACAAAACAAAAACAAAAACAAAAACAAAAAACAAAAAAATAGAAAAAAAACAAAACAAAAAAAAATCCTGTTTCAGACAACCGTAATGACTTTGTCAATGTCACATCGTTTCACCCCCTTGTTGGCAATGTTCAAATCATCTCAAACTGACTTGAATTTCGTAATAATAATTATTATTGCACAATATGCTGTTGTGGTACAACAAGCTTACCAAGGTTCCAACCTGACTTGGATTCAAGAACCTTTATTGCAGAAAGGTTAATACTTCAAAATTACTCAGATAAGTGCTTTTTAGTGATATTTATTGTCATTCTGTGTTCGTCCTCCACATCTCCTGTACCTGTTGCTATCTTAGTGCCAGTGTAAATGGTTTCACAGCAGTAATTTATCTGCGGGTTTCAACAATTGCGTTGTAGAGAAATAACTCTTTTATGTGAACTGGTCACGAGGGACATTTTGTATCATGGATTTTGAATCCCATTAAGCTCTGTCATGTTCAGGTGTCAAGTAGTGGACGACCAGTGTTCTCTGACGGGACACAGTTGTTATTCTGTAAATGAAAAAATGTGTATTTTCACATCCAATGCACAATTATGCAATAAAAAGCAATCTTAATTGCAAATACCAATCAAATAAGCAATGAATGAAACTCATAATAAAACATAAAAAATCCGAAAAACAGTCTTGTCAAAATGGCAATCAGTGAAAACTTGATTGGCAGTTACTTCGGTTATGAGGACCACTTGGTTGATGATTCTGCTGGTGGGATGTTATTCCCCGAGAATATCAAGCAACGCAGTAGTCAATACTTTGGTGCATCCTCGAAACCGATTTTATTTGGACACTTGCAATATCTAAGTTTTTTGAAATTTTCACTTAACCTAGTTAGTATCATCATGGTTCAAATTTAGCTTTCCCTTTAGTTACTATTGGCTATTTGGTTTCTACCAGCTTGACTGCATCTTCCCATGTATGGTCGTTCAAGGGATTTTAATTAGATATGCAATGAAGAAACATAAGTTGTCGAAATGGTCGGCTGCAGAAACCAAAGTATTCTTAGTATTAAGGAGGCAGACCTGTGAAATAACTCTTACACTTGTATGTTTGTTTTAATCATTTTCATAGTTATATTCCAAACTTGTTAGTAACATAGATGATTTTGATTCTTTTTTTCACATCAATGCTTTAAAACATCAGTGAAACTGTCTGTTTCAAATCTTATATTGATTTCAACAGTTATCTCCATTAACAAAAGTCTACTACCTTAATTTATTTATTACCTCAAAGTCTCTGAATGTGGACTGTTAGTCTTAATGGGACCTTAAGCAACCAATCAGTCAGTACTTCGTGAAAATTGTCTTAAAACTAAGAGTATATTACTTTTGCAAATCTCTGTCATCGGCTGATTTTGGCTTTCAAATTACGATTGTTTCTATTAGCTTTACAGGCGGGGAAGTTGTTGAAATAGAACAATGGAAATTGAGCTCTCGTTTAAATGAGGTAGAAATGTTACTTTTTGGATTGTTTACCATAGATGCATAATTATAAAAGTTATTTCCAATGAAAAAATACTAATATTTTCGATTCCTTTATTTTGAATTTATATGAAAACAACATAGATTACCGCAGGTGAACTTATAGATGCAAATACGATGCACAAATCGGCATAAAAGATCAAGTTGGTGTCTGTCTTTCAAAGTGGATCCCCAAAAAGGCCATCTTTAGATTTTGACCAAATTTTGTATGCGGATTGCCAATACCCTTGTTATCCCATGTGCAAATTTTTATGTCCGCCCTTTGTAGCGTTTCTCCAGAATAAAAGTTCAAACTAGATCGATTTTTTTATCTCCTATGCATTCTTTCTGAGGTTTCTTTCAGGAATCAACTTTGTATAAATAGGAAACTGTCAACAAATCTGTCTAAAAGAATACCAAATAGTAACCACCCTTATATTACACCTCAAATACTAATTAATACGTGTCCAAAAATCTTGAAATTTAACGAAGTGAAAATACTTAAAGTAATATATACCCCTTAAATTGCCCCCATATATTTATTTCATAGTGAGTACAAATCACTCGCGAGCTAAACATATAATGAAAAGTCCATTTTCTCCCTACTTAAAAACTTGAAAAAAGTGGATCCTGAAAAAGGCCATATGCAGAAATCAATTTCATATGGTTAATACGATGCATAATTATACATTTAATAATACTCCTAAATTTTGTTTCCGCCCATGCCCTTTGAGGGTGGCTAGATTTTTTTTTATCACACAGTTTTGACCATCAGTTAGAGTTGGTTTTAAAACAATGTTTTATGAATTAATCAACGACATTTGTATATTTCTCATATATCTGTACAATTCAGCGATTGTTGCAGCATAAGATACATGCTTATTTCGCTGAACTTGATTACTCTTTTATTTAGGGGCCAACTCCGACCTACCGTTGGGTGTGGGGTTTCCTCACCGTTCATTGAAGATCTTATGGTGGCTTTGAGTTGTTATTGCTCCCCTTAGGGTCGTTGTCTCTTTGACACATTCCCCGTTTCCCTTCTTTTTCTTATATTAAGTGAAATGTAAAAAAAATACCACAAATATTATTATAAATTTTGATTTTTTTACCGTGGTTGTGTCATCACACATCTTGTTTATTTGAGGAGATGGCAGGTAAACAAATTTACAGGGGAGACAATTTTTGTGAACTTCCCCGCCTGTTTATACAAATGTTTTTTATACGGTCTGAACTGAACTGAAGAGACATGAGTTATCGAGCTGGCTCTCTGCAGATACAGTTACTTCGATATTTACTTATTTATACAAACTTTGCTTTCTTACCAATATTTATTAGGTGATACTTTTGTATATATGACACATTGGACATTAAACACGTGAAAATTTTGATGAAATAAGAATAAAATACATGATTGTTCTTTTTAACTTATTCATATAAATATAAGTTTAATGTCTTGGGGAAAAATCTTAACCTTTAATATGAGGCTGCGAAACTAGGAAATGGTAAGGCTTTAATATTTTAAGCCCAGTAGAAATGAAATAAATAAATATATAGAAATAAATATAATGAATATATTGACATGATACCGTTTTTCAGCAGCAATGAATATGCAACATTATGTACAGGAAATATAAACCCCTATAATTTTTTTCTCTTTTCTTCATGCAACGTTTTGTAAATAGAATAAGAACATTAAAATTGATATCGTTTAAAATACTACTCTTCCTTCGTTGTTGCAGTAAGATAGTAAGATAACTCATAAATCACAATCTAATTTTCAGTTATTTCGCTTTGAACAGTGACAGGGGTTCTTATATCTTTGTAAAAAGAATGTTTTAAGATTTGACACTAAGTTGAAAACTCTTTCTCTCTTATTGAAGGTAGTATGGAAGTATTCCACCATCTTGAATTCATTTTTCCATGGATGAGTATTTTCTTTTATCAAAAGCATTTTAATTTTTGGACGTATCTTTTAAATAATATTATGCACCAAACAAAGGTAATGGGTTCTTTCCTTGATGATTTATTTTACATTTAAAGTACAAAGTATAATTTCGTATAAGATAATTTGAAATGACAATTTTAACAATGTAGATAATTAATTTTTTTGCAAAGATATAAATACGAAAGTGTAATTTGTTTTCAAAAGTTGAAAAAGGTCCAGTCACCACCGTTTTCATTTTGTTTTTAAAAGATGAATACAAAGCTAAGTGCTATTGTAAATTAATCAAAGCGTTATTTCATTAAGTTAAATAATTTGGAAAATGATATTTTTTCTTAATATTTCAATTCAAAATTTTACATTTTCTATGAATGAGTTTGAGCTTATATGGCAGGTAAACCCAAATTTTTCTTGTATTTTCTGCATTATCTAATAACAAAGATAAATACCGGCCAAAATTTCAAAATTCTATTTGAAACTCTTTTAGGTCCGTACAGCCTTAAGAGAATTCAAGGCCAATTCTTGTTAGCTGAGATTTAATTAATCGTTTTAAAATTGAGAATGGCTCACATGTACCTACGTTTCTGCTTAGGCAACATATTATGAAATCTTTTTACTGTCTTCGACCTTTCAATAGGTCTTGCTGCTAAGTTGTTACCGGACACTGCCGCAATAGAAGGGGAGATTTGGAGCACCATAAAACCGGTTACCCAACCATTTCTTTTGAAATGCTTGTACCAAGTCACGACCATTGTGGTCTACAATTTTCCGATGAATTTTCACCTGCTTTGCCTTTTTTGCCTCAAAGACTTCGACTCTTGACAATTCTGTACGGTAGTTTTGTTATTACCCCCATGACAACTGTGTCTTTATGAAAACACAAATCAAGTGCTGCTCATTCTCAAATTGTATAACTAACGCAAAAGTTGAAAATGAACCATCTACCGAGCCAAAAATCTCGCTTATTATTTCATATGTGATGTTGATTACATCTTATTACTTGTGTATTTGATAAAAAAAACTTTGGAGTCTACCAATCAAAACTGAGTTTACATTAAAGTTTGGGACACTTTTATTTTGAAAGCAACATTTCAGATAAACTTATTTATTTCTTTATTATTAATATCTTCAAGAAGTTATAGTGCAAAATGAAATTATAAACATAAAATAAAAAAAAATATAAAATATTGAAGTTAGTAAAAACTTGCAAATTTATACTCACATTTAATACCGGAAGTTCTACAGTCAATGGTTTTCTAACCCTTTCGAGTAGCCCAATTGCTTTGCTTTAAAAGAAAGTATTGAAATGTTATGAAATGAGCGAAGAAAATCTATAATTATGAATAAAGTAAATGAAACATTAAATAAAAAAATAATATCATTTCAATTTTTGACTACAAAAGTTAATGAAGTCTCAATGCTATTTCTAAAGACAAAAAGGGTAAGAAAATGTTCCTACCAAAGTGATATCAGTTTTAATTTTTCAAGTAAATAGACAATTAGATCGCAGATATTCCCTCCATACAAACTTTACAAAGATATAAAAATGTCAATGATAAAGTATGGTATTGTTTGTGATCATATTGGGATTTAATGGGTTTATCCTGCTTTACTATTATTTCTTCATTATATGATTTCCAAAGCGAACATTGTGTAAACAATCATTCATGATATTTGAAATTAATGTTCACACCTTTTAGGACAACCGTAAGAAAAATATCCATGCTATCCAGTCTCGTTGGTAAACTTAAATCTTGCATATATTCACATTTTGGATTTATGATTTTAGAATACCCCCTTTCCTCGTTCTTGCTTCGGTATTCGTTTGCCGATGTATTACTTGCATATGCAAATATAAATAAAAACACGGTTTAGCGGCCTGATTTTCGTTATAATTAAATCTTGGATTAGAAACTTAATCGCAAAACAACCATATGCCTTCCTAAAAGAATATTGACTGTTTTCCTAAACAATGCCTTAACTCTGAAGTATGCTAAAAGTTTGGGCCCAATAAAACTAGTTTAACCCCGCTGCAGCAGGTTTGCGCTTGTCCTAAGCCAGGAAATTTATTAAGCCTTTTTGTGTCTTCTCTGTTTTCTAGTTAGTTTACTTTATGTCTATGGGAGTCTAGGATGATGTTTATTTCGCTGAACTTGATTACTCTTTATTAAGGGGCCGAATCCGACCTGCCGTTGGGTGTGGGGTTTCCTCACCGTTCATTGAAGATCTTATGGTGGTTTTGAGTTGTTATTACTTCCCTTTGGGTCGTTGTATCTTTGACACATTCCCGTTTCCCCTCTTTTTTTCTAAAGTCAAGATCTGATTGTTATTTTAAGCGATTTATGTACTGAAGTTTATTTTCTCAGTACACAACAGGAAGCGATGTCACAATTACAAAAAAAGTTGTGATGTAGGTTAATGGCTTATGACAACAAGTTATGTATCTAGACGAACAAAAATGCTAAATGCTCTTAACCTGACGTGGGATAAAACAATTTCGGTGGAAATATTTCGATGGATATTGAGTGTGATCTCGTTTTTCTGGGACAAAACTGAAGTTGATTTAAGCTTTTCGCGGGAGGAATCAACCAAATTTTTGTTTAGAAAGTATACATTTTTTTATTAATGCTCAGCCGTATTGACATCAATATTACGAACAACAATTTACAGTAAGAAGCGCTTGTTTAGCATTTAGATTCCCGATTTCATACAAATGCGATTTTTTTTTACAACTGAAGTATCCATAAATAAAATATGAAAAAAATTTACATGCTTTTAATTCATTTTTAATAGATTTCCCTCTAAATTCATTATCCATTTAAGTTAATATAACACTTTTTCATGTTTTTTTTCACTTATATTATTTCTGTAATTTAGGAAAACGATCATAGGGTCATAAAAAATCTTTGAAAACTAGAAATTTGTAGAAAGTGATATATTACCTAACTATCATACAGCATCCAAATAGAGCCAAGATGGTAAAAACAGTCCCAACTGCTAAAAGAATTGGTCCAACATCGACTGAAAGTAAAAAAATGTATTTGCAAAGTTAAATTTCATTAGCGGTATGTGAAGAAATTGAGTAATCGACCAGAAAAAATTATCACAGTCTGAATTTATACACAATAAGTGTTAAACTTTCAAACCTTTTTATCTTCTTGTGCTTCTGTGAAAAGTGAAAAAAAAGTGCAATTATATAATTTAATAAAAACAAAATTTGAATCAAAACCCAAACAACAATAGAAAAAAATAAATAAAGTAAAATAAAATAAAAAAAAGAAAGAAAAATAATAATAATTAAGGGCTCGGTCCACTTTAGTGTGGAAATAACCATAATTGATTCCAAATTTCGAATATTTTAAGACCAATGCTTAAAGAACGAGAACATTTTTACATCGAGATTCGATGTTATCTCTTTTTATACATGGGAATCTATACAAGTCCCCGTATAAGTTTTGAACAAATCTTACCACTGTCTTGGTCAACTTTCAAGCAAACAACTGGTGACCACTTTTCTTTTTGCCCGCTCCAATCAGCTGTTACCTTCGTGCAGACATCTGTCTTTAATTTTGACTTGTCGAGTAAAATGGTCTGAGCCGTGTTAGAAATTGTTCTTTCTTCATAATCTATAAAATGATTCAACTTTGTAATTCCCTTTTATAAATTGAAAAGTTTTGATATTAGTTATAAAAGTAAAAGCGTTCCATTCCATACTTAAAATCATTGACAAAACTTTTCTGTTAATGTTACAGCTTATTGTATATTGTATATAAAAACATATAACCATGAAACAACGACAGTAGAATAACGAAGGAAAAAAGGAGTGGCATTTACAAAAGTCGAAGTACAAAGAAATGGCAAAAACGGGAACACAGAAAACAACGACGTCAGACAGCCACAAAGCACAGAAACAAAAAAAAACACCTCAACATTCAAAACTAAGTCACTCACAGTGTGAACTCACACGAAACTGAGAGTGACATCAAGTGCTCCGAAAGGGAAGCATGTCCTGCTCTGTTAACAGCAACCGTCACACTGCCAGTGAATCAATCCAGGAAAAATGCATGGGTGTTCCGCGGAACACATGTGTCGCCTGCACTATATATATTCAAGAACTCCTGTTTTGTTATATAATGACAAAGTCCAAAGATAATCAGAAAAAAAATCAAAATTAAAGAAAAAAAATGAATGGGCACATCTACAATATATATTGAAGCATTCTGCATGTTTGGGTGAAAAGTATCCAGCGGTCTAGGAGTTGACGATAATGGAGGCATACGATTAAGACTCCAATGATTTAAAAAAAAGAAGTCCAAAGATAGCTAGAAAACCTGTAAAAAAATAAAAATAAATGAAAAACTAAATGCATGGTGCACATCTACAATATATACTGAAGCATTCCTGCAAATTTCGTTCGAAAGTACCCAGCAGTTTAGGAGGAGATGCGGATAATGGAGGTATACCATATGACCCCAATAAGCTAAAATGACAAAGTCCAAAGATAGCTAAAAAATTATTAAAAATCAAAATTAATCAAAAACTAAATGCATGGTGCATATTTACAATATATATTGAAGCATTCTTGCAAGTTTGGTTGGAAAGTACCAAGTAGTCTAGGAGAAGTTGCGGATAATGGAGGTATACCCGATGACTCCAATAAGCTAAAATGACAAAGTCAAAAAATAGCTTCAAAATCTGGGAAAACAAAAATAAAGAAAAACTAAATGCATGGTGCTTATCAACAATATATACTGAAGCATTCCTGCAAGTTTCATTCGAAAATAAGTACCAAGCGATCTAAGAGGAGTTGCTGATAATGGAGGTATACCCGATGACTCCAATAATCTAAAATGACAAAGTCCAAAAATAGCTTCAAAATCTAGAAAAACAAAAATAAAGAAAAAACTAAATGCATGGTGCACATCAACAATATATACTGAAGCATTCTTGCAAGTTTCATTTGAAAGTACCCCGCGCTTTAGGAGGAGATGCGGATAATGGAGGTATACCCTATGACGCCAATAAACTAAAATGACAAAGTCCAAAGATATAAGCTAAAAAATAGAAAAAATCAAAATTAATCAAAAACTAAATGCATGGTGCACATCTGCAATATATATTGAAGCATTCTTGCAAGTTTGGTTGGAAAGTACCCAGCGGTTTAGGAGGAGATGCGGATAATGTAAAATTTTGGAGCCATACAGACAGACAGACGGACAGACAGACAGACGGACGGACGCAAGACGACGGAAAGTGATCCCTATGTGTCGATCCTGCACTAGGTGCAGGCGACACAAAAAGTAAAAATCGGTTAGTCAAATCCGGGAAGACGTGAGTCTAAGTCCGCTTTCATTTGGGACACTGACACGTCATATCTTTCAATGATGTTATGGTGACGACCATAGAATTTCTTGAGGGATAAAATTAACATAGGCTGAACAAATCCCTGATTGAGCAGCTTTTGAGACAGTGTTTTTGCTCTGTTAAAAATCACTGTACATACTGCATGCTCGACAGTATCGAATCAACTGTGAAATGTACACTCCATAGGCTGGAGAGGTAGGTATGTTGCTGCTAAGAAAGGGAAAGTTCATCACGCTTGTCATATAGCTTAGATTTCAAACGTCCATCTTCGATATATTACAAAAGATCTAGGTACGAAGCTGATGGAGGTGTATCAGTTGTTTCTTTAATTTCAAGCTCATTGGGATAGATCTGATGTAAATATTCCTTAAATTTTAGATTATTTAGAGAAAGTACATCGTCTATGTAGCGGAAGCTGAAATTAAAGGAATGGGCTAAATGTTTTTGTTTTCTTTGTGTAAGCCCTTGTAAAAACTTGGCCTCATACGAGTAAAGGAAAAGGTCAGCTAGGAGTGGCGTACAGTTAGTTCCCATTGGAATGCCTATTGTCTGTTGTAAAACGCTACCTCCGAATTCGACAAAAATATTGTCGATCAAAAATTCGAACATTTAGATTACGTCAGTCTCAGTGTTCTTCTTATTTGAATCAGTGTAGTTCTTAACGAAATATGGTTTGTCTTTCCCTATTACTAAAAATGTGTATCTGCGTTCTCCATAAATATTGTCAAAAAGCTAAGTACATCAATAAAAGAATACCGAAGCAAAAATGATGAAAGGGGAATTCAAAAATCAAAAATAAAAAAAAATCACTAAGGCGTGGAACACCGATGGTCTGTTCTTGTACTCCATAGCTCCGATTTTTGATTTAAGAATTTCTCCATCTTTTTTGCTTACATATGTATGCGTTTGCCTATGCTTTATTCACAATTCCGAGGAACAACCGGGGCATGTTCACATGAACTCGTTGGAAGTTAGATCAAAAGCTTTAAAATGACAGGGTATGTTTCTCTTTCTATACCTGAATCAACCGTTATGAAAGAGATATATTATGTCCTAAAAAGGTCGTAAGCATAATATTCTTTTTTTATTGCTTGAAGTATTCAAACAAAACAGCTTGAAAGCTAAGCATTATACTTCATAAACAAGTGAAAATTTTCATAATGAGATGCTTATAATACAAGTTTGTAGTTTTTTTTAAAGATAAAACCACAATAGCTAGACATTTTTACGTCACAGACAAGTAAAATATACCCACACGATGGCATTTTATCACACCCATAGGTAGGTATAGTAAATAATCTATTGTGCAGACATATAATGTCGTTGGAAAACGATAAAAAAGCAGGTATAATGCAAAAAAGGACATCTTATTTAACACTTGTGTGAACTCCAAAATTCCAGTTTCCAGATATTAAACTCACCTACACATTCCTTTTGATCACAAATATATAATCTGTAAAATTTTATCTGTTTTTGAACTGCATGAAAATTACATTTAGTAAACCACCATTTGATTCTAATCCCATCCTTTTCTGAATAAACTGAAGTTTCTATATTAAGCGCAGATTCTGAAAAAGAGAAACAATTTTGTAGATAAATAAAATGAATATTAAGGGTATGCACATTTGTCATGTGCTATTTTTTCCTTTAAATATTTTTTTCCAAAAAAGATTTTTTTTACCAACTGAAGAAATATAATAGTTTTTGTTCCTTACGGAACAAACATTACAGAAAAAATGTTCCAAAAAGAAGGAATATTATACAAATTTTTATGATATTTTTACGTAAAAACTTTTGTTTTGCGGACCAAATATAAATGTACTTTGACACATTTAAGAAAGACTAAATTCAAACTGTTGAAGAAATCAACAAACCAATGTCTAATTGTTGTTATTAACCTTGAAAATAACAGTTATGCGAACCACAATTTCTCCTTTTATGTTCATGTAACATATGTTCTTTCAAACTTAGAATATGCAGTCACTGGACATATATTCATTAATTTCTCAATTTACTATGATTGCTGCAACAAGCGAGTATGTTATTACAACCCCCCCCCCCAAAAAAAAAAAAAACAACAACAACAACACACAAATAAACACAAAAACAAAACACAAATACAATCTTCAACAGTCTTCGCTGTTTATGAGGTAATTGTTTACTTTCTAAAGTTCTTGGTAAACATCAGAACTTTGAAATTTGATAAATTAAGCACATGGATTTAAGAAATAACCAATGAAAAGGTAAAAAAATATCCAGAAAATATCGCATAAAACTCAAGAGAAGTTTTCATCCACGCATAAATTTTCAGCACCAAAAGCATATCTTACCATTTGTTGTTAAATCTAAGAAGCAGTCCGACCATATAAAACCAGACGTTATATTGTCACTTGTAGTGTAGGATATGCCAAAAAGGTAGGATGAGTACTCATGGAAATATTCATCGATTGTCGAATTATCTAGTGTAGAGCTAATCCTTCTTGAAGATGGTGTATTCTGAAAAAATAAAAGATAAAAGAACATAGGTATTCGAAAAAAAATATATATGACTGAATTTTAGTTCGAAATTCTAAATTTGCATGCCAACATAATTTTTTTTATTATTATTTAATATTTTGATTTTGATTGCTCGTTTTAAAGTTACAAAAAGCTTGAATACTTCGATATCAAGAATTACAACAAAAGCTTTGTTCCATTTGCTTTTTCACACTTTTGAGACAAAAATTCATATTTTAGAAGTATGGGGTTTCATTTTTATCCCCGCACTGTCTGTCCGTCCGTCCGTCTGCAGATGCACAATAAGCTTTCGGATTTTCGATATTGGTCTTGGTGCAAACAAGAGGCCCCATGATGTCAATTTTTACACATGTGGCATGTGACACAAACTCCTCCTACATTTATGGATTTAGGGATTTGATTTTGTTATAGAATTGTTGCATATGGTCTGTAGATGCGCAATAAGCTTTCGGATTTTGATGTTGGTCTTGGTGCAAACAAAAGGCCCCATGATGTCAATTTTAACAAAGACCCGAAGATGTGGATTAGACACATGTGGCATGTCACGCAAACTCCTCTTACATTTTGGGATTTAGGGATCAAATCTTTATGCAGAATTGTTGCATATAGTCTATAGATTTGCAATAAGCTTTTGGAATTTTGGTTCCGGTTCCAACTTTGGTAAATTTCCTGTAAATGTCAAAGACAAATATTTTTTTTT